>JAQZBX010038016.1:0-23573 GCA_029593785.1 Cabassous unicinctus | reverse complement strand
CACCCGCTCACGGGACCTAGTGGCCCACGCACCTTCTATAAATTTCTCTTTTTCATTTTACCAGGAGGTCCCGGGGGTCAAACCCAGGTCCCTCCATATGGGAGACGGACGCCCAACCACCTGAGCCACATCCATGCCCCTGCTATATCTCTTAAGGTTGACCAAAAATACCCAAAGTTACAGTCTTTTCCCATACAGGATGGTCATATAATAAATCAGGCTTAGTTTATCACCAGCATTCTAAAAACCAGACGGAGGGAGAAAAACTAGGTCTGGGGACACATGCATGGTTTCTGATATAGCGAATGTTTAGCCTACCCTGATTATCACAAAATCAGGACAGCAAGAGTATTCGCATTCTCTTGGTGATTTTGAAAATGAAGTCTGAACAGGTATGCTAGACAGCCCTCATGGATGAGGTCTTTCCCCTCCTTTCTTTTCCCTGAGCGGGGAGAAGGAGGTGAATCTTCGCTGTCCTGGTTTCTTGGGACCCTGACTCTTCTTGGTGTTTGTTGAATGAATAAATAAGATGTGGTTTAATGCTATGATGACATCTTCAACTTTAATCTGAAAGGCGATCGCCTTAAAAGAACACAAAAGTCCATGATATAAATCTACACTCCATGACAACCCAAAGGGGTCATCCCTCAAAGTACCAGAGAATAAAAATCTGCTAAGGTTTGGCTGGTTGCTACCACCGCTCGACCAGACAATGC
Source organism: Cabassous unicinctus (assembly GCA_029593785.1). Lineage (NCBI taxonomy): Eukaryota > Metazoa > Chordata > Mammalia > Cingulata > Chlamyphoridae > Cabassous > Cabassous unicinctus. The sequence goes on along the minus strand of JAQZBX010038016.1, from coordinate 22,857 downwards.
ATTTATTTGAATTATTTAAGCATAAGAAGAGGTCAATTTTTCTCAAAGCCTTTTGGCAGGTTACAAACATTTGAAAGAAGGTTACTTTTAATGCAACATACAAATCACCCTCAGCTCCTAAATGGCTAGAATATAATTATCTTGTATCTTTCTGTTTGGAATCTTTAAAAAAATAATTTGGGAACAACAACAACGAAATAGCTATATGAATATAGGAGGGGAAGGGAGGAAGGGAAGGGAATGGTGGGAGAAAGCCAAGTCCTCGTCTCCCCTAGCAGGAAGTCAAAGAAATCAGTGGTGTAAATATAATATTTAGAGTTCAGAAGGTAAGAACCAGAAAAACTAAAACCAGAAAGAGTTAAAAATCATGTCCTCAGAGGAATGGGCCTGGGGGCGGGGCAGGACAGTCTTGCTTTTCATTATTAGCCTTCTGCAGTTGATTAATTTTTAACCAAGAGCAACTAATTCTTTCATTTAAAAAAAAATTTTTTTTTTTTTTTTTTAAAGCAGTAGATGCTTTGGGAGAATAACAATGGTTATAGGTAATCTTTTGTTAGAAAAGTACATGAAATCTGCCCAAATTTAGCTGCAGCGTGAAGACAAGAGAGCATAATTCGCCAGAAGGACACATAGGAAGGGGTTAACACTGGTTTCCAGGGAGGGGCACAGCTCGGTGGGAGTAGGAAAGAGAGGAGGGCTTTCACTGTCTACCCTTCCATACCTTTAAATTTTGAATCATGATTATATTACTGCTCAAAAAATATATGTCTTTTGTGAAAAAAAAAAAGGAAATAAAGCAAGAATTTTAACATATTTGTGATGATTCATTTTTATTTTTACAAGTGCTTTAAAATGGATAAAACAGTTTCTACAGTGAGTAGTACACGTGAGTCATTTCAAGCCAATGGGGTGAATGTCAATAACTGGTGAATCTAGGTAAAAGAGATGCAGTTCATTTTACTGTTCATGCCATTTAAAATTTTCAAAAGTAACAATTTGAGAGGAAAAAATTACAAAATTAAAATAAAATGATATGCATCTGGGGAGCTTTTTAAAAAATCCTTATACCTAGGTTCACCCTGAACCAATAAAATCAGAATCTCTGGGAGCTGGACGCAGATATTAGCATTTTTAAAAAAACTCTCCAGATGATTCCAGTATATAGCAAGGTTGAAAACCAGTGCTCTAGAAATCTTCAAGATTCCTTTTAGCCTTACCTTTTTACAATCCTTAATTTCCTGCCTCAGGAAAATAGTTTAAAAACATTTGGAGTGATTTCAAATGTATTTTCTAAGCAAACCATCTTTCAAAAGAATGAGAAAATAGTAATGTTATATATTCAAATCTGGGAAATATTGTTTTTTTCTACAAGAAGTCTCATGATGCAAACATGTTTGGGTTGCAGGCTACCCCAGGTAGTCTGTGGTTTCATAATTTTATTTGACCTATTGTGTTTAATGTTCCTTTCCTAGCCTGCTCCACACTTCGGGACTTCAAAGACAAGCTAGGGTCAGTTCAACCCTACAGGGAGAAGAGAAAGTTCAGGATTTTTCAGTATCTTGGGGAAGCTGGAATGTTAGGATATTTCGGCTGCAAATAATGGAAAGCCCAACTCAGTGGGGCTTAAACAAGAAGGTCATTGATTTATCATCTATCAAGGAGTTTGGTGTTAGGATATCGCCAGGGAGGGTAATTTAGTTAGTTCATTTAGGAGCCAGGTTTTTCCCTTCTTTTCACTCTGCCACTCTCAGCTTGTTTGTTCAGGCCGGTTCCCATCATGGCCCCAGGTTGGCTGCAGAGTTCTGGGAGTCCCCTGGAGAGGACAATGTCCACAGGCAAAACGAAAAGGCCCTGCCCTTGGTCCCTTTTTAAGAGTGAGGAAAACTTTCCTTGAAAGCCTCCCAGCAGATTCCTCCTCATATCTCTTTGGTCAGAAGTGCATCACGCACTTCTCCTTAAACCAATGACTTGGCGACGGAAACGAGACCATTGTGCGGGCTCACACCCAAGGAAGCGTGTAAGAGAAAACACTTTATTGAAGAAAGAAAGAAAGGAAAAAGAATAAACTTTTCATTCCAGTTTATTCTGCTTTGGTGAGTAGTCACTGTTTCCTCTGCAATTTCAAGTTAGCGAGCTAAGCCTTAATATGCACACATACGTATCTTCCAGAAGTAATTACAGTGGATATTTTGGTGAATTTCCTTCCAGTCTTTTTTCCAGGGTGGGGAGGAACTGAGGGGTAGTGGAGACCCTCATTTTTAAAGACTTCACTAATCAAGTCTCCACAGCTGGGAGGCTATTTAGATTGAGAAGCAAAAATATCATAAACTGAAAATACTCACTTCTTTCAGTATGCTCCGTCTGAGGTCAGGTTTTCTGGAAACAGACTCTGAGATGGAGATTTGCACGTAGTTTATCAGGGAGTGACCTTGGGAAAGGCACCTGCACAAAGCCTTGCCTGGCAATGTGCTGGCAATGGAAGCCTCAGCCAATCTGACACGGGGCTCTGTTACTGCAACGCCTTCAGAGTTGTCCCAACTTGAGACGAAGGGACCAGGCCTTTGTCCGCCCACGTAGCCCAGCTTTGGATGCTGCTGCCCCCGGGATGGGGTGTAGCCTCGGGTGGGCATCTGCATTCTGTTCCAAGTGCGGCCCCACCAGCGTTCACTGCAGCCCCCTTCCTATGTTCCTTCACGTCTTCCTGCTTACTAGCAGCCTCTACTTACTCGCCAGCAATCCAATGTTTTCTCCCAAAATGAGAACAACGTCCACTCACTTGCAGAGTGAAAATGTAGCTCTTACAAAGAAAGCAAGATTTCATGAAATCAATGAAAGTGATGTTGGGGAACCAGTCCACTAGTAAGCAAAACCGTTTACAGATGAGGATGTGGCGTGTGAGACAATTAATGATTGGCAAGAGAAATTAACAAGGATAAAGCAGACAAGTTTTTTCTTTGATAAATGAATTGAAACAATAACAAAAAATATAAGAGATAGAAGAGAACCAATAGATTAAAAGGAACATTTTTTTTTTACTTTTAGGAGGTATCAGGAATTGAACCCAAGACCTCGGGAAGCAGTTGCTCAACCACTGAGCTGCATCTGCTCCCCAAAGAGAATTGGTCTTTTTTTGTTTGTTTGTTTGTTTGTTTGTTAGGAAGTGCTGGGGATCGAACCTGGGACCTTGTATGTGGGAAGCAAGCGCTCAACAACTAGAGCTACATCTGCTCCCAAAAGAAACTTAAAAGACATTAAGCATTGCAGTTTTTTGGACATTATTTGGATCCTGTTTCAAATAAGCAAACTGTAAAAAATAAATATATGTATGAGAAAATTAGAAATTTGAACACTGATTGGATATTTGATGATGTTGAGGAATTATTGTGTGATGATAATGTAGTGGTTATGTAAAAGTCCTTATATTTTAAAGACACATACTGAAAGGTGTACTGATGAAACTTTGTTTAAAGGTAATAATATGGGGGGATGGGGATTGAGTTGGGGGCAGAGGTGAACTAAAATTGGCATGGCTTGATAATTGTTGAAGCTAAATGAGGGGTAAATGGGGATTCATATACAAGACCGCCTGTTTTTGTGTATATTTGATATTTTCCATAATAAAATGTTTTGTTTCTTGAAAGAGAAAGAATGGTTTCAATATGAGATCACAAGGGTCCCTTGGGAAAATGGCTTAAGTCTCTGAATAATTTTCAAAAACCACTTTTTGTTGTTGTTGTTGTGAAACTGACTTTCTTTATGATCCAGCACAAAGTTAAATGTAAAGTGAAAACTGTCCTCTCATGTTAGCCTACAATTTTGTCAGAAAAATTAGGCAACCCCCTCCCCCGCCAAACAAAAGCACGAACACCACTTTATTCATTCTTAAGGGCATCTTCAGAATTGATGCAGGCTGCCATTATGATCTAAATTTGGATAAAAACAACATAAAACAATTACTTTTGTACTTTAAATTTTCATTTTAATGATAAAACCCCCTTCAAACCATTTTTCCCATTACATATTATAAAATGTTAGTCACCATTCAAAGTGGATTAATCTTAAGTGGGTTTGCTCTGGGAACAATTATCCTCCAGAAGATAGACAAGGTTCCTGTCAGCTTTTTCCTTTTTTCTGTTTTGTTTTTTTTTTAATATTTTTAAATATAAAGTCTAAATACAAAGACACAACTTTTGATACCTAGTTATTTTCAGTATAAAAGTTGATAAAGCCAAAGACTGAAGCTGCTAGAAAATCCCACTTTTACAGTGATGGGAGTCCTTTCTGTGCTTTACAGCTTTCATCCACGTGGTTTTTAGTTTTGTCTTGTATGTTTTATTTTGAGGGAAGATGGACAGCTAAAATTCCAATGAAGTCAGTTTCGTGCATTTCGCTCTCAATCCACTTTTGCTGATGGCCTAAAATCACAACGTAACGCAGGGTAGTGACAGCTAAAGGTGGAAGGGAGAACGGGAACCTGAGCAGGGCTTCTTCCTTGCACAGACTTATCTTTGCAAAGATGTGATATTAAATTCCATTTATTCCTGTCAATATTGACATCCAGCCATGGACACAAAATAATCTTTTTCTCTCCCCCACCGTTTCTACTCCCCTACCCTACTTTGCCTTAAGAAAGCAATTGACAAACTAATGTATGGAAAGTGAATCTTTTGTGCTTCCTATAATGACCAATTTTTCCTTTGGGCTCACCAAAGCTGTTCAAACAAGAGCTCCATTGTCCCTTTCAGAGGAGAATAATAGAAAACTTAAATGAAATCTGGAGGTCATTTAACCTCTTAGGAAACACGGAGGTAGACATCACAGCTCAAAAACCCAGAGCCTGTTAACATGTGACATGTTATGCAGGCTCGTATTTTCAGAGGAGAAGGTGAAGATTTCGGATGCTCTTGGGAGTTGTGGAACAGCGATTTCCTCATTCTGGGATGCTGACTCTAAACCGCCTCAGAGAATCCATCAGATATACTTTATCCAAAAACAAATATGAAAACAAAGTAATATTAACGACTACTTACTATCATTAGTAAGCATAAATAGCAGCTACTGCTAGCTGGAACCCCGACTGTGACCCTGTGAGGTGAGCACGACTGACTGTTCTCATTCCGCAGATGGACAAACCGAGGCTCTGGGAGGGAAAGTAGCTAATCCAGGCAGTATGAAAGCTAGTATTCAAATCTGGATTCCTTTGGAGGCTCCCTTCTTAAACACTGCGCTGTTCTTTCTCTCATCTCTCGTACATTTTTTTCTGTTGCCTAGAAATGTTTAAAAAGTTGCTGTGTGTTTAATCACATAGTAAATATCATTGCAAATTACAAACTTGTACATACTTCATTCTTTCACACCAGTGAGAATATCTGCTGGATAAATTCCTCGAAGTAGAAAATAGATGGATCAAAGGCCAAATATGTGTGGTTAGTTTGGGCAAATATTGCCAAATTTTTGCAAATATTATGTAGCCAGCAAAAAGAATGAGGAGCATTTTATAAGCTGAAACAAGGGGCAGAATGGTGTGATGGTATTTCCCATTTCTAGGGTCTTATACATGTGCATGTTCTGATCTATGTAAGGAACAGCTTGGGGAGAAAGTGATAGTCTCCAGGGAGGGGAAGTGGGCGGCTGGGGGCCATGGGGAAAGAAAAAATGGTTGTTTTGTTGTTTTCCTGCATCCCCTTTGGCATTTTGTGACTGCTGTAGCATGTGACTGTATAACCTATTCAAGTAAAAGAGTCACCCTAGAGATTTACAAATGTCAGAACCACCATCTGGTCAGCAGCCCAATCACGTACAGATGGGAAGCCTGAGTCCCCGTGGAGCCCAGATGAAGCAGGTCTGGGCAATGCCCTCCTGGTGTCCTCACTCCCGGGCCCTGTTCTTTGTGTGATGCCACCGTGCTCTCTCAGGGACTTGGGACCAGGCAGTGGGGGCTGAGAACTGTGAAGAAATGCACCACAAAGACCATGGGGATCTTTTCAGAGCAAGTCTGAGAGGCAGGGACACTTCAGGTGCACGAGGGATCCCACGGCCGGGAACCCTGAGCAGCCAGGACATCTTCGCTGAGTGCCTCCCCTGTGCGTTTACCTGCCTCCGCTCTGAGTTCAGCCCCTAGATTCAAACACTGCCACCTCCTCAGGCTGACCTACCAACCAACTGGACCTAGAATCAACCTCAGTGGCCTCTCAACTTGTTTCCCTGCTTCCGTCTTTGATCCTCCACCTGCCCCCCAGGATAATCCATTCTCTTTCTCAGACATCAGTCAGATCATGTCACTTCTTGCTTGAGAACATCCAGTGGCTGCCCTTCCCTTTCTCTTTGCACCGAGGCCCTCTAACGTCTGGCTCTCACCACCCTAGTTTCTGCACTGGCTGTTCCCACTGCCTGACATGACATGCTCTTCCAGGCATCCCCACGGCTGGCGCCTCTAAGGCTTCAGGCTCAGTGCCAACGCCAGCGCTGCCAGGAGGCCTTCCCTGACCGCCTTGGTGAAAGTAGTGTCTTCCCCTGAGTCACTCCCCATCGCAGTTTTTTCAAGGCACTTACTGCTAGTCAGCATTGTCTTTACTTCTTTTCCGTCCAGGTGTGCTGTCTGCTCCTGCAGGCCACCTCCAGCTGGACAGCAGCTTGGAAGTCCTCGCTGAGCTCTGCTAACTCTTTCTCCCCAGTGTCTAGTACGATGCCTGGCACATGGTAAAGTGATAGATAAAGAGTGATAGAAAAGGGAAGCGGGAGTGGCTCAGTTGATAGAGCTCCCGTTTACCATGTGTGAGGCCCCAGGTTCGTTTCCCGGGGCCTCCTTGTGAGGGCAGGCCGGCCCGCGCGGCGCGAGGGGCTGATGCAGCAGGACCTCACAGCGAGGGGAAAATAAGCAGACACGGAGAAGACACACAGCGAATGGACACAGCAAGCATAAGCAGCAAGGGGGGGATAAATAAATAAATAAATAAATCTTTAAAAAAAAAAAAAAAGAGTGATAGAATGGGTGTATGAATGTGATATTGGAAAAACCCTCTTCAGTAGGTAATACCATTTTTATCCCCAATTTATGGATGAGAAAACAGACACACCTTGTTCAAGACCCGATAGCTCTAAGTGGATGGAAATGAGTAATCCAACTCCAAATGCCCTGCTCTTAGCCATCTCAACCTCAAGTTGAGATCAGAGAGGAAAGACTGGTCCCTGTGGCCTTCCCCTTTCTCTCCATTCCCCCTCTCCTCCCTCCAACTAGAATAAACTGTTCCCTCAGGGAAAATGAAGCTAATAAACCAGTTAGAGTCTAATCATTAGGCTAAAACTTAGAAGGCTCAATGTGTTACTTCTCAAAGATAAGGCATTTATATTGTAGAATGTGCCTTAACCTATTGCAACAATATTAAGCTTGTGTAAAGAAGAGAGAGAGAAAAAATACATATATACAAGCATGTATATATTATATTATGTATGTCATATCTATATGTGTGTATACACACATTTAACATGTAATATAATCCATGTATATATACAGGAGAGTTACAGTGGCCTTTCAAGGAACAAGACAGGAATCTAATTTGCCCATTTTGAGAGTAAGCATAGTTTTACTGCCAAGTAAGTGTTCAACAAAATGCTGGCTATACTTACTACTAGAAGAATAGTAGAGAAGGGCATTTGATTAAACACATGTAGCCTCATGTCAGAGGCACTACCAGGGTACAAACAAGAGGGTCCAGTTACTTTGGTGGAATGGTTAAATGTATACGAATTCACCAGCTCCTGGACTCTATTACTATTATTACGATTCCCATTTTACAGATAGGGAAGCTGAGGCTGGGAGAGATTGAACAACCTGCCCAGGGGTCACTCATGAACCAGTGAATGGCAAAGTCGGGCGTGAACCTAGGCAGCCTGCCTCTGGAGCGTGGGCTCCAAACCACCCCGGGGTGCTGCGGTGCTCAAAGCGGGGTCCCCAGAGATGCAGCACCGGCATCACCAGGGAACTTACTATGCAAATTCTGGGACTTCTCCCTGGACTTACAAAGTCAGAAACTCTGGGGGTGGCTGCCAGCAACCTGGGGTTCAGTAAGTCCTCCGGGTGACTCTGATGCACACTCGGTTTGAGAAACACTGCTGCAGGCCTTTCTAGATGTAATTTCTGATTGCAACGTGTTTTACAGATGAAGAGCCTGCTATCTACTAGGATATTAACCAGAAGAAACAGACAATTTCATTGAGGGCCACAACCAGCCCAGGACTCAAAGCACGTGGGATGAGAATGAGAATCAAGTGGGGGAATGTTCTGGAAATATGAATTGCTCGTCCCCTTCTTGGATCCCTCTGCCTCTAGGGGTGAAGGAGCTACTTTCAAAATGTTGGTCCAGGAGCTTTCCTGGGAAAAAGCAAACTATCCCCCCTCCCCCACTTTCAATCTCTGTTGAAATGGCAGTGGTGGGCAGCAAGGGAGGCAGGGAGGGAAAGTGGTTTCCTGAGGCAGTGAAGTGTGCGGCAGGCATGCTGCTTCATTTCCTCGTTTGCAGGACTGGGAGGTGGGACTATGGCTATTCTTATTACCAGAAGAATGGTAGAGAAGGGCATTTGATTAAACACAAACGTCCTTCGCAGACAAGGACACTGAAGCTTAGGTAGGGGAACTTGCTTGAGATCATACAACTAGTAAGTAAGGGGGAGAGACTGGAGGTGAACCCAGGACTGGCTGGTGGAAAAGTCTGAGTTCTTGTCATTGCCCTTCACTCCCTTCACATCTAAAGTTGCCCTCAGTCCCTGACCAGGGCCATTTTAAATCCAAGCTCATTTTGAATATATATATCTACAAAATCATTGATCAAGTTATTCTAGATTCAGAAACAGTCAAAGCCCAGGAGGCTTCTGGCATGGTGGTCAGTCATTCATAGAGCTGTTTAAAAATAATTTCATTTATCGTTAGTGAAACAAGTAAAATACAGACTAGTATGAATAGAAGGTTACCATTTGTGGGGAAAAAAGACAAAAAAAAATTTCCTTGTATATATAAACTTACGTATGTGTGTGTGTGCATGCACATTTCCTTGAATAAGCTTAAAATATATCCAGGAACCCGCATATAAAAATGGTAGTAGTAATTTCCCCTAGGAAGAAAAACTCAATTCTGGGAGACAGGGTTAAGAGGGAGACTGTTTAAATAAAAATTTTTTTTCATGTTTTGGACTTTTGAGCTACGTGAACCCATAAAAAGTTAAATTAAACAATAATTAAGGATGCCAGATAACTTTATGTTCATTCATGAATATTTTTTTTTAATAAACCAACCAGTTTAAAATTTGTAACCAGCCTATCCTTTCTTTTTTTTTTTTTTTTTAAGGAGGTACTGGGAATTGAAAATTGAACCGGGAACCTCGCACATGCAAAGCAAGCTTTCAACCACTGAGCTACACCGGCTCTGCTAAGCCGAGAGCTTTGAGATAACTGGCAATATATATTTTTAATGAGAAAATATTTATATGGTCACTGTAAACAATTTAACTAGTACGAAAATATGTAAATGCTTAACATCCTTCCTCCTTAAGCTCCATCCTTCAGAGATAACTCCATCCATCAGTACAGCCACGCTTTGATTATATAACACATGTAGATTTGAAATTTGCCTTTTTCAATTAGTAATATAGCAGACATCTCTGCTGTCAGAATATATATATGAGTGTATATGTGTGTGTGTGATTTCTCATTTATTCATCTTAATTTAATTTTTTGCCTGTACCAGTCTTTAAAGAAAACTCTACTAATCTCTAGTCCTTTTAGTACTACTATCAATGCCTCAATAAAGATACTTACGTATATGTTGCTAATCCTATCATTTTTATGATAAAATTAATCGAGCAGATATATGCCTTGAGCAAAGTTTCTTGATTGCATTTTTGCGTATTTACAAAACAGAGGGATAGTCATATCCTTTAAAAACTTTCTAATGATAGCTGCATACACAAATTTAAGACTCTGGTGGAACTTTAAAAAGAATCCATGTACAAATTTGGCTCCAATCAAGGTCATTTTTTAGTCAACTGTAGAACTTGGCTCAGGAACACAAAAACAAAAGTGAAGCCCAATGTCCTTGGAATTGATTTACATATTACAGTTCTCCGAAATCTTAAGTCTGAGAGAAAGTGGGGGACCAATTTATTACAGTTCTAAATCGAATTCATTTTAGGCTCAAACATTGATTTATAACTTTTCGCAGTTACCAAAAGAAATATTTTTCCAATGACAGTGAAAATGAAACACAAGTATTATGTAAAAAGAGCAGAAGACAGGCACACACAAAAATACCTATGAGGATGTTTATTGCATCGTTTGCAATAGCGAGAAACTGGAAGCAACTTACCTGTCCACCCAAAGGGGGTGATTATACACATCACGGTACATCCATGTCATGGATTACTACGCATAAATAAAAAAGAATGAGGTGTAGTGCTAGAGGCAGCCTTATGCTTACCAAGTTGGAAAGACTGCCAAATCATATTGCTTAGCAAGGCAAAAAAGCATGTGTATGGTATGATACTAATTTTTTAAAATCCCACAATATGTATGTAGATCATGCATTTATGCATGCATGTGTGCCGGTATTTATGTGTGTAAATGCCTCACCAATGAAGAAGGGGTGACTTGATATCAGAAGCCAAACAACAGTGAAAGACTTAGATTTACTTTACAAACTATTGCAGTGCTTGACTCCTTCATGTACACGCGTCTAATGTATTATTAAGCATATTTTTAAGCACAGAGGAAGCTCAAACGGAGGGAATTGAAATCAGATGCTTTCAATGTAAATGTATTTCACCCTTCTAAAAATAATGTTGGTGATTCAAAATTTATCATTAATCATAACAATGAGGCCATTTGTGGCTCATTCATTTCCCCTTGAAAACAGTGAATAAACACAGCAGGATATAAATGCATACGTCCAGGGAAGATGAACTTTTACACTAGCTCTGCCTTTTGAGCTTTCTAAAATGTGGACCTTACCAATTTCTTTGACCTGCTTGTTTTTTTTTTTTCCATTCCAATGCGTGGCGGTGACAAGGCATTGAATTACCAGTTTGTCACTAGCGCCATAGGCTTTATTATTCCTTTGAACAGAAGCTCGGCTTAAAAAGAAAAGTTTTTCTTAATAAGTAGCTGTTCATCCTTTGATATGCACATCTGGATCTGTCCTCTTATCTGCGGCATGCTAATGCTGCTTCCTGCAGATAATGATAAAAGAACAACTCAAAATAACAAAAAAGGAATAAAATGTGCCAGATGCCTAAAAAATAAGGATGACAATGCAAATAAAAGCAACTGGTTTTTCTATTCTGGAGAATAAATTCTATCAACAATTGAAGTAATCATTTTAGTGGTCAATTGATGTGAGAATTTTTTTTAAGGGATTAGGAAGAAAAATAAAAAAAGCAAACATCAGCTGATAAACCATCACCACATTCTGTTAGAAATTAAGAGGGAAATAAACCTAAGTATGCTATAAATCACTCTGGAGTTTAATTTTGCTCTGTGCTGCTACATTGTTTATTCTTTTTCTTCTTTTTCTTCATTTGCGGAGACACTGTTATCTGAAGACCAAACTGAAAGGCTTTGATTCATACATCTTTTAGAATTATAAAAAGTACCAAGAATAACGGAAAAAACAGCCATGTACCCACCATCTGGGTTTAAATTTCCTTCATTCTAAGAGTATTGAGTCCTTCCAAACATTGTGATTTTTCTTGGTTTCCACATCATCTTTGTTCATTGAAAGAAAATGTTCTTTTTAGAAAAATATTATGATTTTCTCAGTTTAAGTGATTCTCAAAGGAATTACTTTCTTTACTCTTAGTTTGTAAATTGGTCTCATATTTTCAAAGTTAGGTTAGTGTTAAGGACAACAGTGGAACTGTTTTCACACACACATAATACATCTAGATGATTCTTTGTTCTTTACAACGTCTCTTAAAAACAGTCAATGGTCAACTTGCTTTGTCAATACGTGCATATAACATCAGTAGTTCTGTGGCTGATTGTAACTGATATGTTAATAGGCAGGCAAATAAGAACTTCTGCTTTACATAAATCGCTCTATAAACTGGGGGCTGAGGATTGTGGGGTTGCCAAAGACGATGTTAGCCTCTACATCCCCAGCACAATTGCAGATTGTGATTTGGACACTTTCTTAGCCCTAACCAGATAACATTCATGAATTGATTCCACATTAGCATGCAGCAGGCATGGGAAAATGATAAACTCCTATTACCACTGTCATGGCAACTGAAAAAATGGCTGCTTTGGGGGAACAAGGTCCACAGGAGAAGAAAAGCAAAGCCCTTGTCTCTTTCTTCTGTTTGACATCTGTTGTTTAACATACAAAATTGTATTATCATGACGCAAGCTAGTCTGCCAGGGCTAAAGCCTGCCTTAGGAATTGTTAAAACCTTCTCCCCCCACTCCCCTCTGCTTACCATAAGAGTATATAATTTGACCCTGAACATTTTCACTGCAGCTGTAAATCTGCCATCCTGCTCGCCCTTTTCATCCCAGGTACAAAAGTGTGAAGTGAGCTGGGAAGGTAGAATGTAGGGAGAAGGGTTTTACTGGGGGGAGGAGGGAAACATAGTATCAATTATAAAACAAAAATAAAGCTCTTTTACTTTTATAGTTGCTTTTATAAATTACCCATTCTTCTTTCCTCCTCCCTTCCCCCTAACCTTGCCCCAAACACCTTTTGGATTTTTCTAAAACAGCAATTTGAGCAGGGCTTGTGGACACAGGCAGAACATGAATCAAAGACAAGTACAAATGGTAAAAATAGGTGCAGAACTATAGATTTAAAATGGCTACTGTAGGTCATTGGAAAAAAGGCTAGAAGGAAGCACAACTTGATGTTAAAAACTGCAATTTATGATGGGTTGGAATTGAGGTCGTTTTTATTTCCTTCTTTATACCGTCTTTTTCCACTTTTATTTTACAAAGTACCTACATCACTTTGTATATAAACAAAAATATTCAATAATTTTTCGAATAGGACTACAAAAATAGGTTTTTAGAAGGATTTCCGGGCCTATACTCCTGCTTTAACATAAAAATTTCACATGGCAAAAGTTCCCTACTATTCAAAGCTAACACTTGAAGTAACAGTCTTTTGTTCATATTTTTTTTTAAATGAGGAAGTTTAAATTAAGTGACTTCAAAACATAGTTTGCCCCCCAACCTCTTCACAGTTGTGTAAACAGAACAAGCAGGTACCATTTCAGGTTGTTTTCACTACACAGCATTGAGACAGCTGCTAAAAGTTTTGGAGCCATCCTGAATTGACTAAATTGAAATTTTCGGTAACAGTGAGATCAAGCTCATTGATAGGAGAAAAATCAGATAAGTGCTAACAAAAGAGAAAACATTTATATAATTTACATTGGTCATTAGCAAACTTAGCATTTCTGGGTGGTGAAACAAAAAAAGGGGGGGGGGTTCTCCATCAAAAATCGTGCCACGTTTCCGTGTGTGCAATTAGCAGCTTCTCGGTTTAATAAAGATCATAACGAAGGCCGTAGGCTTTGGAAGGGATGCAGGAACCAAAGAAATCGAAAAGGTCAGAACCGCCCTGTTTGTTTTTCCAAATTGTCAGAGTAAAGTTACAATATGCCACCTGGGTAAGCCCACTAGCTAAATACTCAGAAAATGTACACAATAACCGCAGGGATTTCTCTCGGACAGATTGGAAGCGTGGAGGAGGAATTTGCTTGGCGGAAGGGAGAAGCTCAGGAAGAAAACTAACGTGGGTTAAGCCCTAACTAAGCACCCAGTGGCTGCCCCGTGCTGGACCTGCTAAGAGTCTTGTTTTGAGGCAGGTATCATTCTTCCCATAATAATAATGGGGGGAGGGGTGTAGGACTACCATGACTTGCCCCAGGGCATTTTGCTTCACGGATATTCCGTATCAGGTCATTTCTGCTTCTGTTTTCAGCTTTCAGTGTCATCAGCATAGTCTTTGTTTGAGGGCGGGAGTTTTACATTTGCAATTCTAGATTATTCTTTCTGCTGGGTTTCCGGCAGCCCACCACTGTTTTTTACATACCTACTGCACATCAAATGAATCAAGCTGTAGAAATAGTCCTAGGATGTTTCCTGGGGATGGGGGCGTGGGGGTTGGGGGCTTCGGGATTTCTCTCTTTGCAGTTTAAGATTTTGAAAGGCGTAAGTTTCGGGGGTGGGGGGAGCCATTTCAGTTCGAATCCCCATTTACCTTCTCACTGGATGTCTGGGGGTCAAATCTGACGATCTCTCTAATGAAATCGTCCCCCAGTCGGGAGACGATAACCTGGGGAGTTTTCAAAAATTGGGGATTACTCAGGCTTTGCTTCTGAGTTAACCAGATCCCAAAGGTCTAGAAATCTAGACCGATTGCGAAATTGCCCTCCCTTCATTCTCAAAGATCAGAATGAACCACAAACAAATGGGAATGTGTATTTTTAGTATGTATGAGAACCACTAATATGTACTAATTTAATATGCATGAGAATCACTGCTCCATAGAAAACTGTGTCAGATATGGTTACTGACCAAGTCACATCCCAGTGTAAATGTCACCCGAGAGAACATCCCCAGCACCCTGCAACAACTAGTCCTTTTCAAAGCAGGGAATTGGTATCATTTATTTTGTGCTTATCATCTATCTGCTTCTCCCGTCAGAATGTCTTCTCCCTGACAGCAGGTGCCTTCTCTGCCCTCGTCAAGGTCAAATCCAAAGTACCCTGGTCAGCACCTGCACATCGCAGGTACTCAGGTCGTTTTTGTGGGATGATTGAGCAAGTGAATAAATGATTTGATGATCGAAGAGTCACCCGGCCAGAAGGGACCCTTGTCATCGTCTAATCGGATGCCCTTGCTTTACAGATGCTGGAAGGCAGCCCAGAGAGAAGACTGCCTTGCTGAGGTCACACATCTAGTTCATCATCACAGCTTTCTGCTGGGCTTCTGTTGCACCTGCCACTGTGGCTGTGCTGGGAGCAACTTACTGCTCCTGTGACACCCAGGATTTTTTTTTTTTTTAATACTCAAAAATGTGTATTGCAGCATTGCTAATGGTAGCAAAACACTGGAAACAAAAGGAGTAAGTAATGACACATTTGTAGCATGGAATATTATATAGACATTAGGCAAATTAAGAATTGTCTTGAAGGAATATCTGCTAAGTATTGTTGAGTGACAAGAGTAAAATGCACCAAAGAGTAAAATAATATCTTATTTTAGTAAAACAAACTGTGGTAAACTATCCTTGCCCAGGATTACTTGAACCTGGATAGAAATATAGAATGATACGTATTTGAAGGTGAAGACAGGTTATCTGCTGGGGCTGGGTAGGAAACAGGAGAATTATGGGGGAAGAGGTGAGAAGTTGGCAGGGGAAATCAAGGAAGAAAAATGACTGTGGTATTCAAAATCATGTACGATATGTTCACATTTATGTATTTTTGAAAATTATGTAATTATGCATGCACATATGTAAAAAGAAATTACCTTATTAAAAAGTGTGTGATGCACCTTAAGTGAAGAAAGGAAAATATATAGCCCTGTTTTTTTAGGAAAGGAGGATTGAAAATAAGTTCGCTAACATTTAACATAGGAATTTAGTAAGACAAAAACAGTGTAAATGCAAAGAGAGGGAGAAATAAAAAATTAACTACCTGAAATTAAAAAAATGGACAATATCTTAAAGCTAATATGAAATGCTACCAGTTGTTTATTATAAGTGAAGGGTACAAGAATGCCTATTATATTATTATTTGGATGTTTCTGTGCTTTTTAATTTTCCTGTTAGAAAAATAATAATCAAAAGATGAAGTCAATAAAGTGTCCCCATGGGGGTCATTATGTTCCCCTGAAGAAGGGCACCTTCCCCCACCTGCAATGGCTTCTGCCTCCCAAAGCATCATCTCCTCCTAAGCGGAGAATAAAATTAGCCAGGGGACACCTGGTTTTGATTCTCCTCTCTGTCACTTTGCTGGTTTTCCTACTGCCCCCTTATGGTAGGCATTTACCAGAGTTTTGCCTTATTTTGTCCTCTCAGTGGTTAAGAACATTCTGGAGACCAGTCGCCAGAGTTCAATCCTTGTGTTGCCACTCACTAGCTGTGGGACTTTGCAGAAGGGATTGAACCTCCTGGATCCTGGTTGGCTCATCCATAAAATGGGGCCAGTGATTATGTCAATCTCCTAGGGTTGTCTGAGGCTGAAAGGATGGAAGCCGGGGGAAGGGCTAAGTGCAGTGCTGGGATCTGGGAACCCCCCCTTCGCCCTCTCTCTTTTGCTTTTGATGCCCAGCTCCATGGGTTCTATTCCCACACCTGAGGCGCTCATCCTGAACTCTGTCTCCACTTTTATGCAGGCTTTCTTTCTGGATAGTTCATTCCTGTTCACTTCCTGCTCCCACCCCAAAATCTGTGTAACTATTTATGATCCAGAAGAGGTAAGTGAAAACTCACACGTCCCTCTTAGTCCAGGGCTAGTACGGTCTCCATCTCATCAGCAGGTGACTGAGCAAATGAATGATTTTCTGAGACTCAGTTTCTGCTTGTGTAAGACTAAGATTACAAATTGGGCTGCTGTGAGGGAAATGCATACACATTGAGGACGTGGTGAGCATTGAGTGATGGGACTTTTTATTTGTTCATCATATGTCTTCCCGTTATGAACATGAGAGCATAATCTGATATTTCACTTAGTGCCTGGAACAGTGCTTGGCACATATAGACATTCTGTAAATATTTACTGAGTGAATTAATGACTTCTGCCTTACATCTGGACTTTAGAAGTTAAAAGAACCTTCCCTTACTTCCCTAAGAGAAGATATTTTTAAGGATTTAGCTAAAGAATGCCACTAGAAATAGAGTTCTTGAGTTGTAGGGAATTCACACCTTCAAGTTTAGATGTCACCAGTTGCTCTCCAAAGGGTTGGATGAATTTCCTCTCCCATTAGCAGTTCATCAGGGTCCCCTTGCTCCATATTCTCTCTAGAACCTGGTACTGTCAGCCTTTTAAAATGCTTTGCCAATTTGATGAGTACAAATGCTTATTCTTTAAAAGGGAGAATGAAAATAAAGCTGTTCCCTTGAGACCACACTATGCCTTTTAAAATTTCTATTTTTACTATTATAGGATATTGACACTTATTTTAGTTCTCACCCCAGATCTCTGTTCAAACATTATCTCCTGGGGAGGCCCTTCCTGAAGCCCTCTGTAAGCTGGTTTCCTCTTCACTCACTCTCTGTCCCATCCCTCTGTTTATTTCCTCCAGGAAGCACTGAAACCTGAAGGCATCCTTTGCTTGTCCTTGCTTACTGCCTTTCTCTCCTGCAGGTCTGCTCACCACTGCATTCAGGACCCTCACAGCACCTGGCACAGGATAGGAATGCCAGAACTATTTGTAGAATAAACGAAAGAGGGTTTGGCCTTTTTGAAAAGCCAAAACCATTTTAGAGATTTATGAAATATCAGACTTATTTTAAGAAATCTTGACAGTAATAAATATCTGGTAATCTTACTCCTTTATTACTCTTTGAATCAGAGATTTTGTAATTCATTCAACAAGTGTTTCTCCATCATTTATTATATGCTAGTGACTGTATCATGAAACTTATCATGGAATGAAGATAAAATTATATGACTGTAATATTGTTGACAGTGGGCTTGGGTTACTAAGAAGGAATGAAATGTGAAATCTCTTTCTCCCTTCAAAAGAAGGAGAAAATTTTCCAGTAGAGTAATAGTAGTGATCATGACAACAGTTAACATTTGTTGAAAACGTATTATGTGCTAGGCATTTGTATTAGTTAGGGTTCTTTTGGGAAACAGAATCAACAGGAGATATCTGTAATAGTAAGAGATTTTATAAAGGTCTCTCAAGTGACTGTGGGGATGCAGAAGTCCAGGTTCCGCAGGCAGGCTGCAAACCAGGGGCTCCGATGAAAGTCCAGTGAAGGTCCTTGATGAGTTTCCAGGAGACGTTGGCTGTCCAAAGATGAGCTGGGAAATTCTCTCGGAATGATGGAATCACTTCCCCTTTTAAGGCATTCAACCGATTAGATAAAACGTCACTCATTGCTGAAGGCAATCTCCCAGGTTGAGCATAGATGTAATTAGCCATGTATGCAGTAAACTCACTGATGACTAAAGCCCATAAATGTCCTTATATTACAATTAGCCCAATGCTTGCTTGACCAAAAACTGGCACAATTATCTGGCTGAGTTGACACAGTAGCCTAACCATCACAGCACTGTACTAGTTGTTTAACATGAACTATATATTTAATCATCAGAAAAAACCTACAGGGTGGTTACTGTTAAAGTGCACTCACCTATACGTGCATTCAACTTGTCTGAATTGTGCTTTGTGTGTGGGGGGAGAAAAGAGGGTGAGAAAAGATGAATGGTTTAAGTTATATAGGCAACAGTGGGTACTATTGCAGGTAAGAGACAAGATGATAAATTCTCTGGTCCTAAACTCTGTCTGTTATACGATGGTAATAGGAAAGATAATCAAGGGTAATTTTTGACTGTACTGCATTTCCCCCCCTCCATGCTGGCTTTTAGACCTAAACCATTTGAAAATGAAGACTTAAGAATGACTAAATGTCTAGTGCAGCAGCATCACACATCCAGAAAAGCAAATTCAACCTCGAGGAGAACACAGACCCTTTGATTCTAATACATTTGCTTCACCACCATGTTTTACTCATTCAACACAGGTATGTGTTATGAGCACTCTGTTGCATAGTTGTTATCTGTAATACAGATCATTTTTTTTCCGAAAAGAGAGCAGAGGGGAGCAGATGCAGCTCAGTGGTTGAGGGCCTGCTTCCCATGTATGAGGTCCCTGGTACCGCCTAAAAATGAAAAAAAAAAACAACTCTCACTGGGGAGCAGATGTAGCTCAGTGGTTGAATGGCTGCTTCCCATGTATGAGATCCTGGATTCAATGCCCAGTACCTCCGTTAAAAAAAAGAGCAGAGCTGAGCAAACACTGGAAGTGGTACCTAAAGATTGCAGTCAAATCTTTCTTTTAAATTATAAATTTAAATTTCTTTAAAATTATAACTAACCTAGAGGAAATGGACAAATTCCTAGAAACACACAACTTACCTAAACTGACTCAAGAAGAAATAGAAGATCTCAACAGACCTATAATAAGTTAAGAGATTGAATCAGTAACCAAAAGCCTCCTAACAAAGAAAAGTCTAGGACCAAATGGCTTCACTGGTGAATTCTACCAAACATTCAAAGAATAATTAACACCAATTCTTCTCAAAGTTTTCCCAAAAAATGAAGAGGCAGAAGCTCTAGTTTATTCTATGAGACCAACATTACCCCAAATACCAAAGCCAGATAAAGACATCACAAGAAAAGAAAACTACAGACCAATTTCCCTTATGAATATAGATGTAAAAATTCTCAATAAAATACTATCAAATAATCCACAAGAAAACTACTAGAACTAATAAACAAATTTAGCAAAGTTGCTGGCTAAAAGATTAACAAACAAAAATCATCATGTCTCTACACACCAGTGAAGAATATTCTTAAGTGGAAAAAAATTTTTAAAAATTCCATTTACAATAGCATCTCAAAGAATAAAATATATAGGAATAAATTTAACCAAAGAGGTGAAGAACTTATATATTGAAAACTACAAAACACTGGTGAAAGAAATTAAAGATCTAAAATAAATGGCAAGACATCCCATGTTCATGGATGGGATGGCAATATTATTAAAATGAAATACTACCCAAAGTAATCTATAGAGTCAATGCAAAACCTATAAAGTCTCAGCTGCCTTTTTTGCAGAAATGGAAAAGCTAATCCTCAAATTCATTTGTAAGGGGCCCCAAATAGCCAATTCAATAGTGCAAAAGCAGAACAGAGTTCACTTTCCGATTTCAAAACTTACTACAAAGTCACAGGAACCAAAACAATGTGGTACTGGCATAAAGATAGACATATAGGCCAATAGAATATAATCAAGAGTTGAGAAATAAACCTGTACAACCGTGGCCAACTGATTTTTGGCAAGGGTGTAAAATACATTAAGTGGGACAAAAATCAGTTTCTTCAACTAATGGTGCTGGGAAAACTGGATACCCACTTACAAAAGAATGAAATCATACCATATACCAAAATTAACTCTATATGGACCACGGACCTAAACATAACTGCTAAAAGCACAAAACTCTTAGAAGAAAACATAGGGGAAAGCCTTTATAACTGTGGATTTGGTAGTGATTTCTTAGATATGAACTAAAAGCATGAACAATAAAAGAAACAATAGATAAAATGGACTTCATCAAATTTAAAACTTTTGCATGTCTAAGGACACTATCAAGAAAGTGAAAAGAGGGAAGCAGATGTGGCTCAAGCGATTGGGCTCCTGCCTACCACATGGGAGGTCCCTGGTTCGGTTCACTGGTGCCTCCTAAAGAAGACGGCGAGCTAGCGCAACAGGTGGGCAAGGCAAGCTGACACAAGGAGAAGAAAGACATAGAGACACAGCAAAGCAGGGAACCGGAGGTTCCCGGTGCCTCCTGGGAGGACGAGCAAGACAGCGAGCTGATGCAAGGGTCAGACACAGCAAGCAGATGCAACAAGATGATGCAACAAGAATCGCAGGAAGGAAAACATAATGTGAGACACAGCAAAGCAGGGAGTGGAGGTGGCTCAAGTGATTGAGTGCCTCCCTCCCACATCAGAGGTCCTGGGTTCGCTTCCCAGTGCCTCCTAAAGAAACAAGGAAGATGAACAGACACAGCAAGTGCAAATAACGAGGGGGTGGGGAGAAATAAATAAAATAAACCATAAAAAAAAAAGAAAGTGAAAAGACAATCTACAGAATGGAAGAAAATAATTGCTAACTATATATCTGGTAAGGGTTTAATATCCAGAATATATGAAGAACTGCTGTAACTCTATAGCAAAAGGCAAATAACCCAATTTAAAAATGGGCAAAGGACTTGAATAGACATTTTTCCAAAGAAGATATACAAATGGTCAAGAAGCACATGAAATGATGCTCAACATCTTTAGTCATCAGGGAAATGCAAATCAACATCACAGTGAGGTACCACTTCATATCCACTAGGATGATTATTATTTAAAAACAACAGCAACACAGAGAATAAGTGTTTTTGAGAATGTAGAGAAATTGGAACCCTTGTATATTGTCGGTGGGAATATAAAATGGTGCATCCATAGTGGAAATCAGTTTGGCTGTTCCTCAGAAAATTGAAAATAGAATTACCATGGGAGGTGGTGGATGTGGCTCAAGCGATTGGGCTCCCGTCTACCATATGGGAGGTCCCGGGATCATTTCCCAGGGCTTCCTGGTGAAAGCGAGCTGGCCTACATAACAAAAAGAGACAAGGAGGAGAGACAATGAGAGACAACAAACCAGGGAGCTGAAGTGGCTCAAATGATTGGGTGCCTCTCTCTCATGTCGGAGGTCCCAGGATTGGTTCCCAGTGCCTCCTAAAGAGAAGACTAGAAGAAGAGAAGACAAGCAGACACAGAGAGCAAGAGAGTGAGCAACGAGGTGGGGGGAGGGGGGAGGGAATAAATAAATAAAATAAAATAGATGTTAGGAAAAAAAAAAAGAATTACCATATGACCCAGCAATCCCAGTTCCTATATACCCCAACAAACTGAAAGCAGGGACTTTAACAGATATTTGTACATCAATGTTTCTAGCAGCATTATTCACAAGAGCCAAAAGGTGCAAGTGTCCCTCAGATGAATGGGTAAACAAAATGTGGTGCAAACACATAATGGAGTAGTATTTGGCTGTAAAAAGGAGCAAAGTTCTGATATATGCTACAACATGGATGAATCTCAAGGAGCACGTTGAGTGGAATAAGTCAGACACAAAAAGATAAATAGTGCATGCTCTCGCTTATCTATTGACCCAGAATAAGAAAATTTCATAGAGACAGACAGTAGATTATGGGTTATCAAGGGCAGGGAGTGGGGTGAAGGGGAAGGCACAGTTACTGCTGCAGAGTTCCTGTTTGAGGTGATGAAGAAGTTGGAGCTGTGGATGTTGCTGATGCTAGCACAATATGTGGATATAATTAAAACCTCTGAATTATACACTTGAAAGTGGTTAAAAAGGCGAATATTGAGTTATATATATGTTACTACAATAGAACGTTTTAAAAAAGAATAATAGCTTTTAGACTGACTTGGATTTGTTGGATACTCTATTTGGAAATAGGGGTAAGAAATCTGGAAGTTTATTTGAAACTCACGATTCTGTGACTCAGTGTTTCCCAAACTTTTTTTTTTTTAAAGATTTATTTAATTTATTTATTTCTCCCCCCACCCTTGTTGTTTTGTGCTCACTGTCTGCTCTCTGTGTGTTCTTCTGTGTCTGCTTGTCTTCTCTTTAGGCGGCACCGGGAACTGATCCTGGGACCTTCCAGAGTGAGAGAGAGGCGCTCAATCTCTTGCATCACCTCAGCTCCCTGGTCTGCTGCATCTCTTATTGTCTCTCCTCTGTGTCGTGTCATCTTGCTGTGCCAGCACTCCGCGTGGGCCAGCTGTCTGCTCAGGCCAGCTCGCCACGCGGGCCAGCTTACCTTTCACCAGGAGGCCCCAGGAATCAAACCCTGGACCTCCTATATGGTAGATGGGAGCCCAGTCACTTGAGCCACATCTGTTTCCTCCAAACTTTCTTGATCACAGAAATCACTTGTTAAAAATCATCAACTAGGGAAGCAGATGTGGCTCAAGAGATTGGGCTCCTGTCTGCTATATAGGAGGTCCAGGATTCAATTCCCGGGGCCTCCTGGTGAAAAGCAAGCTGGCCCATGTA
>JAQZBX010038015.1:0-23568 GCA_029593785.1 Cabassous unicinctus | reverse complement strand
CCCTATACAAAAATCAACTCAAAATGGATCAAAGATCTAAATATAAAAGCCAGGACCATAAAACTACTAGAAGAAAATGTAGGGAAACATCTTCAAGACCTTGTCGTAGGTGGTGGTTTCTTGGACCTTACACCCGAAGCACGTGCAACAAAAGAAAAAATTGATAAATGGGACCTCCTCAAAATTAAACACTTTTGCATCTCACAGGACTTTGTCAGAAGGGTGAAACGGCAGCCAACTCAATGGGAAAAAATATTTCGAAATCACATATCTGATAAGGGTTTAATATCCAGGATATATAAAGAGATGTTACAACTCAACAATAAAAAGAAAAACGTCCCAATAAAAAAATGGGCAAAAGACTTGAATAGACATTTCTCCAAAGAAGAAATACAAATGGCAAAAAAACACATGAAGAAATGCTCAACATCACTCATGATTAGGGAAATGCAAATCAAAACTACAAAGAGATATCATTTTACCCCTATCAGAATGGCCACTATTAAAAAGACAGAGAACTACCAGTGTTGGAGAGGATGTGGAGAGATAGGAACACTTCCTCACTGTTGGTGGGAATGCAAAATGGTACAACCACTATGGAGGACTGTTTAGCAGTTCCTAAAGAAGTTGAATATAGACTTGCCACGTGACCCTGCAATACCACTACTGGGTATATACCCAGAAGAACTGAGAGCAGTGACATGAACAGAGATCTGCACACCAATGTTCATTGCAACATTATTCACCACTGCCAAAAGTTGGAAACAACCCAGGTGTCCATCTGCAGATGAATGGATAAACAAACTGTGGTCTATTCACACGATGGAATATTATGCAGCTGTAAGAAGAAATGAAGTCGTAAAGCATATGGCAACATGGATGAATCTGCAGGACATTATGCTGAGTGAAGCAAGTCAGACACAAAAGGACAAATACTGTATGAATGCGTTACTATGAACTAAATATATTGTGTAACATATTGTTTGATCCACAAAAAAAAAAATTATATGTATCCATTACATTTAATGGAGAAATGTATATATTTATTCATCTGTGTTTACTTTTTAGTTTTTAATTGTTTATATTTTCGATTATTAAATGTACAAATAAAGTTAAGAGGAAAAAAAAAGCCATGTATTAGTATTGTACATTTGTAATAGCTCATGAGAGAACATTCTCATATTTGTACTGTTAACCACTGTCCATCATTCACCATATGGTACACAGTGTTATATGCTGCAATGCCTTATACAATCCATTCTAAGTGTACAGTGTGTGGCTGTAATTTTCATCACAATGTTTTGCAGTCATCCCTTAAGTAATGTTTATTTTTTTCAATTTTTTCTTAGTTGAATAGAAAAAATCCCATTCCCACCTATTATTTGTACTTAGCATTGATATAGTACCTTCTAGAAGTGGATGCAAGAATATTACAATATTGCACTTAACTGCTGTCCATAAGTTAAATTAATTATATTTTCCCATGAATCACCATATTCTTGCCACCTTGTAATTATGATGTACATTTGTTCTTTTTCATAAAAGAACATTCTCATATTTGCACTATTAACCACAATCCTTATCCAATGCTTTGGTTCACTATGTTATTCTATTCCTAAATTATACTCTAGCCTTCTTTCAGTTGACATTTATGTCTTAGACTACCCCTTTCAGCTACAGTCATATTTATAAACCAGTAATGCGAGTTACACTCACTGTAAAGTTTTACCATCAGCTCAACCTTTTCCACAATTTTTTAGTCATGCTAATTAAAAATTCTACATTTATTAACCCTCACTACCCATTCTCAGTCCTCATTCTATCTCCTAGTAACCTATACACTAATTTTAACTTCATGCATTTATTATTCATCTTTAATTCATATTAGTGAGACCATACAGTATTTGTCCCTTTGTGTCTAGCTTATTTCCCTCATTATAATGTCCTCAAGTTTCATCCATGCTATCATTTGTGTCCCAATTTCATTTATTCTTGCAGCAACATAGTATTCCTTCATATGTATATACCACATTTTGGTTATCATTTCATTAGTTGATGGACAATTGGGCAGATTTTTCTTCAGAGTGCTTTTGAATAGAGGCCCATGTTGTGCCAAACCTAATTTATTTGCTTTTACTTTAAAATTAATTCTAAACTGCATCCTGTTTTTCCTTAATTTAGTAATTTCTGGTAATTTTTTACCTGTTCTTGTTGTTGATAATTATAAATAGTTTATGATTTTCCTTTTCTCCATAATGTCAATACAAATACTTAGAAACAATTTTACTGGGTTTGCACAAGTACATGGATATATTATAATGTAAATAAGTTATTTTTATGATGTGACATAAAATTTAAAATGCATTGATTCACCAGTGAACTAGTAAAGTGTTTTGAATACACCATATTTCCTAAATTTAGCAAAAAAATATAAATTAATTTTATTGATTACATGCACTATTAGGAATTTAACAAAGCTCAAATGTATAGCCAAGTGATCCTTTCCAATCAGGAGTTGAAAGAAACCTGGTTTCTCTGCAGGGTGAAACATCTATTCTTCCTGGTCTCCTAACAGGGATGACTCATATGTGCGCTTCATAAGGAATAACTCTGTGTTGAAATAATCTAGAAGGAAAATCCTTCATATGGTTAAGGCTCAATGTAAATCTCCCTGATAAGGAATTCTGTGACATTTGTTCAGTTAAAAATGATGCAGGATCAGGTACCTTGTAAAGTATCTATCATTGCACAAAAGATATATTCATGTTACAGAAGATAAATGGGATTCATCATTTACCAGGTATATTTCTATATTTAAGTTCATGTTTTCATTTAAAATGGAAGAAAAAAATTATCTGAATAGCTGTGATAAGTCTCATAATGATTAGTATATTTTATTTCTGTTCCATAATATAAATTAATACTCATAGACTATTAAAAATATCAAAAATGTAATATTACCAAAATTACCAACAAAGAGAACCAGCAAGAGCAATAAGAATGAAAGATTATTTGAACTAGATTATAAAGGATAGCTAAGATATCAGTCCACATAAGGAAAAATAGTTTCACCAGAGATACCAAGTGAAGTTTTTCCCATGAACACTTTCTTATATTTATTTGCTGGATATTAGGAACTAAAAATGCTCATGTAGAATTTGTAAAATGATATTATATTTCATGATTTTAACCATTCATGAGAAAAAAGGTAATTCATGAGGTTTAATTCTTCCACTAATTTTGTTTTACCTCATGTTTTAAAATTATGAAGTAAATAATTTCTAAATATCCCTCAAGTAAATATGAGAAGAGAAAAAAAAAAACAAACAAACTCGGAACTTTCTCTCTTTTTTCTTGCACCCAAGCCATGATGCCATCTGATACAGAATATGAATGGTGGATTTATCCCAGAGAAACTTGCGAATTTATAAGGATCAAGGAGAGAGATGAAATCTGAACAATGTAGGAGACGAATGAGACTTCTAAGGATCAATAATAATTTGCAGTTTTGATAAGGGAAATTTTTTAAAAAATCCTCTGGAAGTCCAGATATGTTCAATAAGCTGTCCTTAATTCAATAGAATCATCTTTAGCCATGATTCTTATATTTTATATTTAATAAAATTATCAGTTTAGAGGTCTTTTCCTCTTGATAAAAATGTAGGTAGAACAGAAAAGCATAACTGAAAGGCTTTAATGGAAAAACATTTTGGATGAAATATTTTTCAAAAATACTGGAAATTAATATACACTCATTCAATAAACATGAATAAAATTAGTATTATAATTATTATCCACATGCTAGCAAAAATGTATTCTATTTTTAATTGCAAATATATACATAAATAAAATATTGATTAAATATTAATTTGAAAATTGTTATACTTATTAATCATCTATTTGAACTTTACCAAATATACAAGTTTAATATGTATGAAATGATATTACTCAAGATAATTAGTTTTAATGTTGAAATTGAAATTCTGAAAATATTTATTTATGAATTGGAATTCTTCAAGATAAGCAGAAGTAAAATAGTTGTGGAAATAATAGCCTTTTTGAATAAGAAGTGTTCAGTAAAATCTAGAAAAGGAAGTAGGCAAGTAATCTAGACAGGAATTTGTCCTTCTTCAAATATTGAAATTCATTTTTGATTTCAGGAAAGGTTCTTCATAGACAAATATCAGGTGGGATGCTTTTCTTAGACACTATGTGTAGGTGAGAAGGTACACTAGAGAGAGCAAGTGAAATCTGGTACAAATTCCAAAAGAAAAATGGAATAAATTCTTTGAATCAAACAAAAATTTTTTTGGATTGTGAGACAAAGGAGGAAAGAAAGAGCTCCAAAGGATATCTTGTATTAAAACTGAAATGAAATACTGGTGAGACATAATCTGTCTGGTCTCCTTTGGCTTAATCATCTGATAAATCATTGATTAACTTTGAATAGTAACTTTGTTATAGGAACATTTTCTTAGCCAGCTGGCCAGTCAAAGGGATGATTGCAATCATCCTAGTCAGCTGGTACATAAACAACATCAATAATAAATGTAGACATTACAAACAAATGGGATGATACAGAAGCTTTCTTAGAGAGCATATCTAGGATGACCATTCACTAAGGAAGAAAATGAGAAAATAATCACTAAGATCCAGGCAGTGTTTTAAAGATATTTTACTGAGACAGTATAAATTTGACTCAGAAACTTTAATTTTATTTTAAATCATGTAATGAAGTTGGATATTCTGAGTCTATTAATGTTAAAATTATTACCTAGGAATAGTTAGGGAAAAAATGAAAACAGAAAAATGGCATTCGTTGAATTCAAATAATGTCTTTTTTCCATTTCTTTAAACTGAATTTGTGATGAAAACCATATATTGTTACCAATGGTGACATTTTATTCATGACTAATGAGAGTTGTCTCCATTTAGTTTTTAGCATATTACTTTGACTACAGGGAGACTGTGACATATTAGAAAACATGGACAACCTCATCACCTTCATGGAATTCCTCCTCATGGATATCACAACCTCCCAAGAGCTCCAAATCTTGCAAGGTCTGATGTTCTTAGTGATTTATCTTGGAGCACTGACTGGGAATCTTTTAACTATTACAGCCATTGTAATTAATCCACACCAACACACTCAAATGTATTTCTTTATTGGAAATTTTTCATTCATAGATCTTTGCCCTATTTCAGTTACTCTTCCGAAAATGACTGTTAATTCTATGATGGGCAATACGATAATACTTCTTCCTGTATGTGCCTTTCAGAATTATCTGTTTATCTTGCTTGTAGCTACACAGCTGGCCTTCCTTGTGGTGATGTCCTATGATCGCTATGTTGCCGTTTGCCACCCTCTGCACTATGGGCTCAACATCACCCCATGTGTGTGCACACAGGCAGCTGGTGGCTCATGGTCACTGGGTTCGCATATTCTGCCATCCACACAGGCATCATGTTCAGGCTTCCCTTGACAGAGACTCATGTGATCCATCAGTATTTCTGTGATATGTCTCAAATTTTGAGGATTGCTTCTTCAGATGTTTGGTTTACTGAGTCTATAACCTTACTTATAAGTGTTTGTATTGTCTTACTATGTTCTGTTTTTTTTTTTAAGTCCTATATTGATATTTTTTCAATGGTGATTTTGATGCATTCTGTAGAAGCCCGTAACAAAGCCTTATTCACCTGTACCCAGCAGTTGGCAATTCTCATTTTGTTTTTTATTTCATTGCTGACTGCTGTCTTTGGGTCAACTAAAAATGAAGCATTGCTCAGTAATCTTCTCATGGCCGTGTCCTACTCCATGGTGCCCCCTCTTATAAACCCCATCATCTATAGCCTGTGGAATAGAGAAATTAATAATGCACTTGGAAGACTGTTCCACAGAACCTTTAGACACCCAAGAAAGAAAAAAATATGAAAAAAAGAGATTGAAATTTAATTCATATGTGTTCTTAAATGGAATCTATCCTTGTCATATATCAGGTTTTGTTTAACATAATTCCTTTTGTTTTACTGCATATGTGATAATGAGCTATAAATTTCTGTGTACTAGTTTTTCAAATTCATAATAATGTGTAATTCATACATTCTCCTGGAAAATATTTCCCACATTGATAAAAATATTTGTACAATCTGTCTGATGGTTTGTAGCAAAAAGCAAATGATGATATCACATGGAGATCAAGAATGAATACCTTAACTGATGCCTATACATTTGAGGTAATTTCAAGGTACTAGACACTGTCACCTTGCAACAGAACAGTGAGTGTTTTGAATTAGAATATTCAATACAAATTTCATTTTTGGTTTCACCTTTACACAAATCTCTGTACAAAGCTACCAAGTGTTTAGAAATAAGAAAAACTTCAGAATAAGGACATTATCGTGTTAGAAAACTGGAAACATGTTAAAGCTGATTTCCTTGTTGAAAATTGGATCTCAATACCTGTCCCTTAAAACAGAACATTTTGAATGCCTTGGATGTCTCCATGTGAACTGGCTGTTAAGGTGCATGCCATGCTCAATTCATTCAATTGTTCTGCATTATGAAGAACAAGTAATATCTGAGGGAAGTTTATGAAAAGGGACTTTCTTACCTTGGCCAATTGGCTTTACTTCTCACTCACAATTACCTCCTGTGCTAAGAACCAAGTGTGTTAACTTGGCAGGATAAAACACCATCTCCTACTAGATATGTGGACTGCCAGTACATCCCTTTTCATATTGCCCTAAGAATTTTAAAATATACTCTGAAGGCAATATGATTCTGGTGAGCATGTTTTCTGACATCAAGCACACACTCTGGTCATATATCTGTCCCTGGCAAGGGGGGGAACCAGCTTCCAACACTAAAACACACAAACACTGAGAGCTATGTGGCACTTAAAATATGTACCTCCATTTACCAATGATTGAGTCCTGCTGGCTTTAGGGAAGTTACTCCCACTTGTGAAGCTGTATTTCTGTGTCTCTTCTCTATTTGAGTAAAATGTTGATTCATCTAGTGATGTCTGAAACACGTTTCATTTGGCCACCCTTACAAATGCTTTTGATTGGTTTGATATTTCTTTAGGTGTCTCTCTTTCTGATCAACAAATAGGTGTAATTGACTGCATTGCCAAAAAATACAACATGTCATGGTAGAAGCTTAAATGATTGTCAGTTCAGCCATCTCAGTGAGGTGTCATTGCCATCAGGGGTGATTGCCTGATCTAGGAGCTTGCCTCACATTGGTCATGTGAGGTGAAGTGGGATGTAGGCAGTATATATGTTAACAGACATGAATCAATGCAGCAGATAAGGGCAGAAATAAAGGAGATAGATTCTCCGAAATGTAGGGAACGAACTCTGTCCTGGGTCCTGGTCTCCTGCATGTCCCCATAAAATTTTCCAATCCCCCAAATTTCTCTATGGTTGCAAATGACTTTAGAGGAGAGTCTCCTGAGCTCCACCTGGTCTGGGATTTTTGTAAACCCCAGGTTAGTCCTGTTTGCACTCACATATAACTACCAATGATGTTGATAAAATTCAAGCTGTTTTAATTTTCTTTGTTTTGTTTTAGACAGTAAAATATGGAAATTAAAAGATTTGTATTGACAGAAGCCAAGAGAGAATATGTGGTTTTATGTGGTGTGCCTTTTCAATGAGAAGATATTGCAGATTAACTTTTTTAAGGCTGAGAGTTGCAGTTTGGGAAAGTTAGTTACTGAACTTCTGCAAAACATATTTCGCCCCTATTTTACAGGACAACCAATAGGTTAGAGATATGAACAAGCTCAAGACACTTTTTATTTGGGTTATTGGAGCATGAGAGTGGTTTTCCCAACTGTGGAAGATGTCTCAAAATGTAAACCCAATGACAAACTGTGAGTCTATAAATGTTGTTAAGGTAAAGGTGATTGACACTTGGCTACAGTAGTCTTCCTCATGACTGGATGTGGCTCTTGGACAACATTGGAGACATTCATGAAAGAAAACATATCTCAATTGAATAAGTGCTTTTCTCTTTTGCTGTTCTCAGGGATGATGTTGGGGAAAGTGGTGAGAAAGCTCCATCTTAATGTCCCACTCTGGGGTAGAAATAATGGGAAGTGATAACTGTCTTCTCTGAGACAGGCCACAGAGATGGGACACAATAGCTGCGCAATTGGAGGTTGTCCTACATGGAGTACAAAAAGTGAACACAAAGAAAAAACAGGGAAAGAAAAGGATGGAACCAGGCCCAACCACTGGGCAATGTGGCTTTGGTTAATAAAGCAAAAGCTAAATAGAGCAAAATTTAATGGAATTCCTGTGAAAGAACTCAACCAAAACTATTGGCAATAAAAGGGTCCCTCAAATTTAGCAGTTAACCCTAGTATCATCCATAAAGGATTAGGAAAAACAGTGTCTTATGTACTGAAAAAATTTAGAAATCAGCATAACCACCCTCTGAGTCTCGGAACAAAGTCAAAAATGGGGGAGGAGTAAACAACAGTTAATAAGTCCTCACTGCACCTGAACAGAACAATAAGGAAGATAATTGTGACTGTGAGAATGCTGTGTTGTATAGGAAGGAATATCCCACATGACTATATCCTGATATTATTCTTATAAAAAATGATTAAGCATAGGAATAAGGTCTCAGGATCCATGCAGGGGATCGACACTCTTATGCTCCTCTTTGGGTAAAAGGGAAATGGGGATGGATCCAGAAATTAATGGGTCTAATAGATACAGGGAAGAAGTGGCAATAATCCCAGGATGCCTCAGGGGTAATGATATACTAGTGACTTAGGGATCTTAGAGTGGACTCATTGACACATGACAGGCAAGGACACATGTGCTAGTAGGTGGGGCCCTTCTGGCCATTTCAGGTGCCTGTGATCACGGTGCCCACTGCTGAGTGCATTATAAATATTGACATTTCACTGGACCAGCACCATAAATGACAAACAGAAGTTACTCTCACTGGCCACTCCCTCTACTAATGGAGAGGATAGACAGTTGATAATCCTCTGTTGTGAAAGAAGACAACATATGCCACACCTGGACATTTATTTAACTCCTCTACTTAAGCCTGTCCCAAGGCAGCCACCTTTAAATGGAGCCTCCAACACAAGCAGGTTGTAAAGCTCAAGCACCAAACAGTGGCAGAACCCTGTCACTAAGACCAATGTGCCCTTCTAGTGCTGTAAAATTACAACTTTTGGAAACAAATATCTGCAACAGAGTGCACGGACCCCTCAGGCTTTGGACAAGCAGATTACTCAAGACAGCTACTATATATACCAACTTCAAATGACAAAATTTAGCCTGTTATTGGGGCTTACTGGAGACCAAGCATTTAAGCACTGACATGCTGGATAGAACTTTAAGACAAAAATTTCCCATCCTCTAATGAGTACTCACTAATCCTACTCATAAAGTAGGAGATGCTCCACAAAACTCCACCATTAAACAGAAATACCATATCGAAGACTAAGGCAGACTGGGGTCTCTGGCAGTCAGCCTACTCCAAAAACAAATAGTTGTTTTATCAGAGGAAAAGAAACACTGCAGAAGCTGCTCCTGTCCTTCATGTGGTTAAGTGTGACCCTGTGGTTTGAAAATGTCCCTGATAATTATAATGCTTGGTTCACAGATATATTTTCATAAATCCAGGCTAATGGAGCTCATTGAGATGCTGTGGCCATCCATCTCAATGATGGTCACCTACTGACTGAGAATGAATGAGGCTATTCTGCCAAATGGGTGGGGGCTGTGCAGTTCACTCCAACCACAAATTCCTGCTGCACATTTACAAACTCATGAACCATTAAAATGGGCTAGCCATATAGATCCATGACTGATGAAAAATAATTAGACTATTAGAAGCTCCCACATATGAGGCCAGAGAATAAGGAAATAGCTTATGAGTTGGGAACGAGAACTATTCCTCAACCATGTAGATGCCCATGGAAAAAGGCCAATTAAGGGAGAACAAAAATAAAATTTCTGAGCTGACAAAGCATGCACCTAAAAGGCTGCAATATTTGTTCGCTAGGACACCATCACATGGAACATGGAAGCCTACCTCAGATGCAAGGATGAGCCAAATCATAAAGACTTACCCAAGAGGAAGTAAAAGTCAAAGATGCAACACCATTCTGTAAGTCCTGCAAATGAAACCAGTGCACACAAGGTGGTCAACTGGGACAAAACCACTGGGCTTAGGCAACTATTAATGTCATTGGCAGCTCAACCACATAATACCTTTTCTCCTAGACTTGGATTGCATTCATGTCACCAGGTCATATATTCCATGTATAGTATAAGTCCCAAGCACCATCTGGATACTGTGACTAGGATTGCAGTCTTAGGGAAAGACCTGTTGCATTTCTTCAGAAACCAACTAAATTCCAATCAAATCAAGATACATCATTTACAGTGCCAGCCACCCCAAAATGGGAGCATAGTTCTTTAATTCTTACTATCACCCCCAAAACAAATGGGAAAATAAAACTGTATAAGAGAACTCTCAACCATTACTAAATAAAGGCCTTCAGAAGACAAATTACCAATTGGTACTCTCACATAACTAAATATATTTAGACATCCAACATGGCAATCCACCAAAAGGATATACTGAGCTTAGACGGTGTGTTGTACAAGGCAATCTTCTGATTAGGCTAGCTGACTACATAACAGGACTACCTGTACATTCCATCCCCTATCGCCTGGGGCATATTTAAATAATCATTGGAGACAAATCTGGTGTGCCTGTTTTATGACATCCAGCTCAAGCACTTGTCATGTGGATGGGAACTGGGTTTCTCCCTCAGGACACACAAACACTGGACAAGGCTGCTGCATTTAAAATATTTCTCTGCATTGGCTATGGGTTTAGACATCCTACCTATGGGAAACCATGACCCTAGTGAAGTTGAAATTCTATATCTCTTCTCTATATAGTAAAAGCTTTCTCCATCCATTGTGATGTCAGTCTTACTTCTATTGATGACCCTGCACTATGTTGGAGTGGCTTGAATTCTTTTAGAATGTCTATTCTTCTGACCCACAGAATAAAATACAACAATAAATAGAATGTGGATTTTCCATGCAGAATGACAGATATTTCTTATATTATATGATACATTTCCTACCAAACATGTGTAAAAACCTAAGGAAAATACGCTTTTTTAAAAATTTTGATTTTCATTAGCTGAACCAGCATTCTGACAGCTACATTAGTCATTTTATAACTCAAAATTGAATCCCATAAGAGTTGTCTTTTTCTATAAAATTTTATCTAGAATAGTTTCAACACTAAGGAAGAAATATGCATGTAACTTCAGCAAAATACACCAACTGGAAAAATAATGTTCTATTCCTTCATCCTTTTAATTTTCTCTCTACAATCTGAAATTATAATTTTTGGATTTCTGAAGCTCTATAATGGTATTTCTATTTTATTAGATATACTGTGTGTTTACAAAAAAATAATGCATAAATACAGAGTTCCCATATACCACTCTATTATTAACACTTTACTTTGGTGTGGTACATTTTTTGCAATTGATGAAAGCATATTTTTATAATTGTACTATTAACTCTAATCTATGTTTTGACTTTTGGGTTCAAGGAAAGTGGTTCTTAACTCCAAATATTCATGAGTTGCTGTATCAGATAGATGTTATGGTTCAGGAATGTGAGAGGGTGGATATTTATGGAAAAGGACATTCACCAAAGACTCTGTTCCCTCCCCTATAGATGCCTTCTGCCAGTTTCATGGTGATAAGTTCCTGTACTTCATTCTAACCAAAGTAATTATTTGTGTGTTTTTATTTTTTTATTTAAGAAGTTCTGAGTTATCAAAACCATCATGCATACCAAATAGGATTCCTATACATCACCCACCACCATCTTACATTGTTGTGACACATTTGTTTCAATTGATGAAAGAACAGTTTCATAATATTACTGCTATCTATAGCTTATATTTGGTGTATTTTTCCGACAATCTTATTATTCACACCATGTATAAAGATTGTATATTTGTATATTTCTGATAGAACATTTTCATATTTGTAATGTTAATAGCAGTCCACCATTTACCACAGGGTTCGCTGTGTTATACATCCCCTGCTTTGTACAATACATTCAAACTGTACACTCAGTGACTTTCAGTTGCATCACAGAGTTGTGCTGTCATAAGCTCAGAGCATTTCAGAACATTTTCATTACTCAAAAAGGAAAAATTCCATACCACCTTACATATCCCATTATTGTACCTTAACATTGCCATTGCTGTAAAGATATTAGAATTTTATAGTCTATATGTTACATAAGTTATATTTTCCAAAATATTTCTGTATTCTTAAAAAATAGATAAATGGGACTTTCTCAAAATTAAACACTGTTGTACTTCAAATGAATTTATTAAAAACATGAAAAGGCAGCCTACTCACTGGGAGAAAATTTTCAGACACCAAATATATGTTAAGGGTTTGATCTCCATATTATATAAGCGAACATACAACCCAAAGATAGAAGATAAGCAACCCAATTAAAAAGTGGGAAAGACTTGAACAGAAATTTTTCTAAAGAAGAAATACCAATGGACAAAAAGCACATGAAAAGATGTTCAACATCACTAGCTACTAGGGAAATGTAGATCAAAACTAAAATGAGAAGTGATTTCATTCCTTACAGAATGGCAATTATTAAAAAAATTAATTAAAAAAAAAACCCAGAAAACTACAAGTGCTGGAGACGATGTGGAGATATAAGAATACTCCTTCACTGTTTATGGGAAGGTAAAATGTTGCAGCATCTTTGGAGGACACTCTGACAGTTCCTCAGAAAAGTAAATATAGAACACCCATGTAATCCCCCAATCCTGCTAGTAGGAAAATATTTAGAAGAACTGAAAGCAAGGGCCTGAATTGACATTTGCACAACGATGTTAATAGTGGCATTATTCACAATTGCTAGAAGGTAGAAACAACCAATTTTCATCAAACAATCAATGGATAAACAAAATATGGTATATACATACAATGGAATATGATTTGACTGTAAGAAAAAATTAATTTGGGATATAAATATGTCAACATGGATGAACCTTGAGACCATTACATTGAGTGAAATATACTTCTATTTCTAAGCATGTCTGTTAATTAATGTAGGGTATGTCAAGAAATTTAAGTATTTCTAACATGAATATTTTTTCTAGTGTTTTATTGTATATTTAATAGCTAAATTAATTTCTATCTCAACATTCAGATGATCATTTATCCTTGCATATTTTCTACATATTTGTACTTTAATACTAAATTATGAGGAATAACTATCAAATCAAACCTTTTTATTCCAAACAAACTTTTTAATGTTTAATGTAACACATATATACATATTTACTTTTCCTTAGCACTATAACATTCATAAAACTGTAATTTATTTTATGATTAGTAAAATACAAATGCAAAATCCTACTTTTTCTATTTGAGTATGTTAACTTTGGTTATGCATTTCCCACTCTTGCTGATATTGTCTCCATACATTTAAAGTCATTTAAAAATATTTGTCTAAAATGCTTTGTAGTTTTTAGATATTATTTTAACGTATGACAGATGGAACTGAAACCTGTTTAGGGTCTCCATTCTTTGGTGACAAAAGTCTGGTTGGCATTTGTTTATTGATTTGTAGGATGGAGTGGCCACAATTTGATTTGGTCCTATCAATGTCCAATTAATTCGTATAGCATGAATATTTCCACTCAGTTTTAATTCACCAAAGCTGCCTAAGTTTTCTAATGACAATATTCTCAGTTTATATTTCAATAGAGAATTACCTTCAGATATTTTTAAGTATGCACATGGCAGCTGATGAAAGGGTGAATGTTTTGGCATCAATATTATGAAGCTAAGCAAAATCTAAATAAAAATAAACAGGGTTGAAGCTTAGCCTCACAGTCTCAGTATTAAATGGTCATTCTTTCTGCAAATGGCTCCATATTTCTGAGTTATAAGCTATCAAAAATAAATTCCATTGTTAGAATAATAATGTCTCAAAAGAATCATCAATTGCAAAAAATATGCCACACAAATGAAGGATGTTGTTAATGTGAGAAAGTGTGGGAGGAGGGGATGGGACATATAGGAATCCTCTATAATTTTTTGTAACATTTATGTAATCTAAAGCTTCTTTAAAAATAAAAAAAAGCAATCAATCTTAGTTTCTATTTCTACATATATTATTACCTCAGAGTTCTACTGTTCACTAGGCACCAATTTGAATATGTTCCTTTCTAACTGAGTATATATCAATTCATGAGTGCCATCTCATTGTCTTTAGCACTGAGGATCATAAATTTTGTGTTTATTGACAATAATACTGGTGATGCCTTCATCTGGAAAAAGGGTAAATGTGTTTTCTTGCACTAAAAGTCTACTGATTATTTAATGGAGAGTATGGCATGAATATGTTTATTGAACATGCTTATTTTATCTCTTTATATATCTATATAATTTAGAATAAATAGTTGACTAAAACATGTTTAGATCTTGTCCATTTGATCCACCCACAAAATTTTGATTCTACCATTGCTATACTGAACACAATTACACTTGTCTTCACGTCCTTTTTGCCACCTCTTCTTTCATTAATATGTTTCTTTCATGGCTTCATGTTTTGTTCTACTCTGTGGCAAAGATTAGAAACATTACCTCCACACATACTTTTACAAACAAGAAAATTTGCAGTTAAGATTTGTCAGAGAAGGAAGCACAAAATACCCTAGTGGTCTAGTGGATTGCTCAAACCCAACTGACAAGGTCAGCACTTTTCCTATACTCTTGGTTTTTCTTTGGTATAGGACAAAATCTTGAGTAGTGCTAAATGTACATCAGGAGCTGCTTCTCAAATACTGAGCAGTTAAGGGTGTACTACTTTGTTCCAGAAGCCTAGGGGCACTGCACTCATTCTCTATTCTATTTGACACTTGGGTTGATTGTTCTCCATCAGCATGGGTTTCAATATGGAGAGTAGTAGGCAACAGAAAATGGAAAAGAATCTTGAATAATCAAATCTCACTGCATTGAATATTGATGGTTCAATCTGGCATAATGTACCTAACAAAATTCATACACTACACTTAAAATTGTTTGTATCAATTAATACACACCTCAATAATGTTTGAGAATTCCCTTTAGTCAACTTTCTTATTAATACTTTATATTGTCAGCTATGTCAAATGATTCTTGTGTGCTTAGTGTATGCAAATGTGTTTTAAATTTCAATGTACTTAAACATTAACTTACATTTTCTTTTGACAGGTACATTTCCCCAGTTTGTTACATAGAATTTTCAGTTTTTCTATCTTTTGAAGAAAAGAAATTCTCAATTCTAATAGAATCAATTATTTCCATTGTAGTTTTTATTTTAATTCTTATATGATATATAATTACCTAGGCTGGTATTTAGACATTATCCAATGTTAGTCTGTAAAGCCATTATGGTTTTGACTTTCATATTCATTCCTTATTCAATATTATGCATGCAATTTGAGAGGTAGAAGTGAATTTTTGTTATTATCTAAAAATATCAACTGTGCTGGAGCCATTAACTGAAAAGTACAAATTTTTGTAAATATACTATCACTATCACATTTGTCATATAATGTGTTCCTAAATTATCAATAATGAACATTTGGGTATCTGTGCTCTATTCTACTGAAATGGATTCTTTGCTTATTTTTGCATTCACACCACTTATATTTAAATGAATATAATGCAAATTTTATTTGGGTAAATTATAATTAAAATTAAAAAAATTTGTATATAGTTCTTGACATGCTTCAAGGGATGCATATGGAATTCATTGAATTCATATGAATTTTTAAAAATTGCTATTCTTTCTTAAAATGTCATTCAATGCTTTAGGGAAACAATTCTTGGCAGGTGCTATGTACCCATTAAATATTGGATAATATTAATTTTATGCAAAGAATTTTATATTTAATAGGAATTAAAACCAAGTGGCTTTCAGATAAAGAGATCAATTTAATTGATTTGTGTTTCATATGATTGTTTTATTATCGGATGGAAATTTACACCTTTTAAGGAACCAATATTCAAAATTGATGAAATTATAATCAATATATTTCAGAAGTGAAGTCCAATTGCAATTCAAGTTATTGCCATTAACTTTAAGAACATGAATAGTTATTATTGAAAATTAGATTCTTTGTTGAAGAATGCTGTATGTTCATGGGGAGATGATGATGGACAACAGTCATCCCAGGGAATGGAAAGAGTCTGAAGCTGCAGGAAGGATAGTCCCATCCATCTTATCCATGGGATATAAGTCCCCGCTCAATTAGATGTGGAGTGTACATTACCATCCCAGACTCCTCAGGATTTGGGGAAGAGCTATGGACTAGAGTGGACTTACTGTTATGCTATTAGAGATATATTAAGATGCAACCAATGGAAGAAATTACAACATTGATGTGGAGACAGGCCACTGGATGCTCTGGGGACAGGGAGAGGGAAAAAGAGTTATAATATAGGGGCTTTTTGGGGACTTGGGAATTATCCTGAGTGACATTGCAATGACAGATATAGGACCTATTATATCATCATATAACATGCAGAACTGTGTGGGACAGAGTGTGGTCTACAATGTGAACTATGGTCCATGCTTAATGGCAAAGTCCCAGGATATGTTTATCCATTGCAAGTGATCTCCCCCACCAATAAAGGATGTTTGTGTGAGGGATTGTGGGAGGTGTGGCAGGTGGGGTATATGGGAATCCCTATAATTTTTGTGTAATATTTATGTAATCTAAGTATCTTTAAAAAAATTAAAAAAATATTTTTAAAAAAATGCTGTATCTTTCTAAATTAAATCATTATTCACCAAGGTACTTTAGCTATATATTCTTAATTGAATATGTAAGAATTTATTATATTCCAAATCACATTTAGATTTCAAAGAGTATCCATAAAATATTATTAATATAAACACCCTGTGCCCTAGATTTTAACATGTTTATCTCTCTTTTTATAACTTTCTTCCATCTTAGAGATAATCACTCTCATATTTGTAAATGCTGGTTCATTGCATGTGTATATGCAATTTTATAAATATAGGCTCATGTGTTTTATTATTCAAAATATCCATGACCCTTAGGAGATGACCCTCTCTGCTGTACCCTTTTTAAAAGAAGAAAATAGAGTACTGGTTCATTAATAGAAGACTGATTCACTTGAGATTTTTTTACCAAAATTAATTGATGAAAACTAAGGAGTGTCGGTTTAAGAGTCAACATATCAGAACTTTTTTAAATAACATCTTTTCACTTTGCCATGCAAACCTGTAACATCCCATATGCAACATGTTCCATAACCTGGACATAGAATGTGGACATAGAATGTGGGCATTGAATGTATTTCAGATCATAGCCAAGACAAAATGAACATGTGCTTTAAATGGGAAATCTTTGATGTTCTCAGCACTGACATAAAAGTGTTTTGGTTTACAGCATCACAAACTTCTCTTAGCTTGCTAAGACAATATCACATGATTTTCCAGACAACTGTACCAATTTATATAAACTCACAAGCAATATTTTCACATATACTTTTTTCTGCATCCTTAACAAAAATTAATGTATTTATATTTTTTAATCCAAACATCTGAATATGTGGCAGTAAAATGTGCATGCAGCTTTTATTTTTCTTTAAACCAAATGCTGCCAAATATAATTTCACTTGTTAAAAAATAAAAGATATCTGTGATTCCTCTTCTTAAAATTCCTTTGTAGAACTTAAAATTTGCATGTATTTTAAGTAGCTGATAAGTTTGTTGGGTGTAGAACTGTATGTACCCCAGAAAAAACATTTTCTTAAAGTTAAGACATTACTGTGGATGTGAACTCATTAAAGGTAAGAAACTTTGATGAGATTACGTAAGTTAAGGTGTGATGTTCCACATTCAGGAGAAGTCATCAAGATATTACTAGTATGCTTTATGAACATAATGAAATTCAGACTCCGGGAGAAAAATTCCATGGAAGCAATAAGCTGAAATAAATGAAATCAGGAATAGAAAGGAGAGTCCAACAGATGCAGTCATGTGTCTAGCCATGTGATAGAGGGCCCAAGGATCTCCACCAGCCATTCTTAGGGAAGAAAGCATAGCCCAGATGGTGCCTTGATTTGGACATTTTCCTGTACCCCAGCCATAAGAAAATAAATTTAAAATTTTTAAACTGAAATATTTCATGGTATTTGGTTTAAGCAGTCAAGAAAGTAAAACAGAAGTCTAATTCTGTGACTTTGCATTGGTTCTAGAGAAGAAAGAAAATTAGTTAATGAAATCAACTTCACAAATGTTTCCATTATGTGTATTTTTGCATATTTTCCTCCTTCTATCTCTTTCTCCTGCTTCTAATCCTTCTCCACCCTCTAAAATTTTTCTTCAAGCTTCTGAAGAAATCTTAAAAATTACTTTCCCTGTTTATTTCTCATAATAACTTTATACATGTAATATCACAAGAAAGGGCAAGTGGGCATTCAAGAGTGGGATACTTGATATTTCTGATGATTTATTCCAAAGATGTAATTCATATATTTCCAGTTAAGTTTGTATTTTTTTTTTAAATCTTTCTCAATTGAAGTGAACGAATATGTGTTTCTTAAGAATATAAAAGTAATTTTTATTTGTAATAATTATCCCCAAATTCATGTTTTCTCTTTATTATGAGATATTGGCTTTCCTAATTCTTTGTCATGTCTCTATTTTATTCTACTTTGCAAAGAGTTACCTTTTTTGCCTTTAGTTCTGAAAATTTTCTACACAATCATTTCCTGTCCTGCATTTCACTTTTTTCAACCATATTCGTAAACTCTGAGAAATTTATTGTTTTCTCATTATAACTTTGTCTTTTTACTTTGAATCCTATTCTTCCTTCCTTACATATAAATATATCATTCTGTGTTTATTTAAATGTGGCATTCTAATAGACTTTTCATTTTCGTAAAATATTTTTCATAATTATGTGAAAACATGAAGATGTATTTTCATTTGTGCTTATATCATTAATCTACTGCACCTGAAATGTATTTCCTTGTATAAGAAAGGAATGTGGCATGATTATGGGTTTGCTGTAATTTGGGGTTTTAAAGGAAACCATGACTGCAGCAATGCTTCTTGTCAAAATTGTAAACTGGCAAATTGTCTTGAGAGAAAAGTTTAAAAGAGCATCTGAGAGTTCCATAAATTCCAATGGAGAAAGAATATTAAATAATCACACACACAAAAAAAAACTCTCAGTAGTCCATTTTTCTTTTTCAATTTCTTTAGGGTAATATATGCTGCTCTTTGGAACACATATGCATACCTGATGCCCACATGCAGGTATGATGATTCACTATGCATTTTTAGAGTCACATCAATTTACAACTTCTCCCAAGAATTACACAATCTCACCCATATATTTTAATTCCTTAAAGTAATTTTTATCTGTTTGTTCTATATTACAATTGAATATTAGTATAGTATTTCAAATAACCTAGAAGAAATGCTATAATCACAAACACCAAGAGACCACACTTACACAGACTTACAGAATCACACATACTTGTAGATACAAGAGATAGAGAAAGAATGATTTAAATAGATTATAAATATAGGAGGTAGCTGTATACAATGAGAATCTGTGACCTTGAAATGAGCATGGAATTAAATTTTATTGTTCCAAATGAATGTAATTATTATATAAAAATCAGTAACATAGCAAATGACAAAGTAGGATAAGCAATAAATATGCAGAAATCTGAAATACAAGGTAATTTTTCCAGACCATTTATAATGTTTTTATAAAATTCCAAAGATATATAATAAATTGGTAAAATTAATAATGGTATAAACTTAAATTATTCATATTTATACCCTGTAGTTTTGTATTTATTTACTCAATATATATTCCTCTCCCTTCAGAAATATTGCCTTCGATTTTACTAAGCAATTAGTATGTAAATAACTTTGGATAAATGATAATTGTGAAAAAATGGCCATCTCTCTGCTTTCAAAATAAGTCTTTAAAATAGTTTATTTTCATGCCAACTTCAGAAAATTGCATTATTTTCTCAATTTTCTGAAAAATCTGTTATATATTTATTATATGATTGCATTGCCCAGCCCTTTAAAATGACATTGTTAAATTACTAATTTGGCATATCAATATACACTTTGCAAAAAATGTACTTTGATGACTTATTATTTGTGGCAGTATATAATGTTTTATTTTTATCCTGATACAATTTATTTCTTTCAAATACATTTAATTTCAAAGCTATATTCATTATTTCTTCAGTTTAAGATAACACTGAGGAAAATATTTTAAAATGTTTCATTTTCTGAAGCGAAAGTTGGCTGCATTCTACAGGTTTTGCTATATAGAATTCTTACTTTTGATCTCTAAAGTGTCATCATAAAGAATGTTTTGTTCATCCATTTGAAATCCATAGATATTTTAAATTATGCAGTGGAATTAATGTATTTCTATAAATTTTTAAATGAATTTTAAATCATCTCTCTTCACTCAAATATGAACATATAGTACATGTTGAAATATTATACTGTGAACACTCTCCACTTAGCTTATATTTTATTTGAAAATTTTTATGTAATTATTTTAATTTCTATTTCTATTCATGCATTCATTGTAAATTCCTTAAGAAAATCATTTTAAAATTTTTAAAAACTTCTTTTTATAACAAAGTTAAGTTGCAAACATCAGTACTCTTCACCTTAAAGCAACCAGGATACATATATTACAATGAAGTTAATTTTTGGAATATGGTTATTTTTTATTTTGCATGAATTACAAACACATGAAAGCATGATATTGAAATTCATATAATTCAATGTAATAG
Source organism: Cabassous unicinctus (assembly GCA_029593785.1). Taxonomy (NCBI): domain Eukaryota; kingdom Metazoa; phylum Chordata; class Mammalia; order Cingulata; family Chlamyphoridae; genus Cabassous; species Cabassous unicinctus. Next base: position 2,650 of record JAQZBX010038015.1, on the reverse strand, counting down.
GAAAAATATTAAACTGGTGTAAAACAAAGCCCTAAAAATTACTTCATACTACCATCAGCCCAGAGATTTTCCTTTACTCTTCCTAGTATATTCATATTTTTCACCTACTTCCAAAAGGGAACTCCTAGACTATTTACTTAATCATTTATTTTACCATATGAACATTTTTGCTTTTCTAAACTTTTATGTAATTTAAATCATTCAATATTCAATGAATTTATTGTACAAGGTTTTTTTTTTGAAACTCAAATTTTTTTAGATTCATAATGAAGGTGGCTGTATCAGTATTCTGTTCCTTTTTAAAATGGAGTAAAATTATAATTGATAAACAAGTCACAGTTTATTAATATTCTACATGTCAATACCTGTGCAATACAAAATTTTTAGTTATTATGAATAAAGCTCTGTGGACATTGTTGTACATGTTTCTTTGGATATTAGTTTTCATTCATGTTGGGTAAATAATGTGTGAGTGAGCCTGCAGGTTCATAGTCTCATTAATAATCAGTTTTTCAAAAAACTGCTAGTCTTTTCTAAAAAATATATAACATTTCATAATACCACAAAATTCATGAAAAATTAATTTGATCAATATCATAATCATTTTTTGGTATTGCCAGATTTGTTAATTTAGAGTTTTGAGACAGGTTTAATGAACTGGCATTGCGGTTTTATCATTTCCCTAAAATATCATTGTGGTGTTAATTACCATTTACCTTGAAGCTATATCAAGATGGGTTATATACCTAGACAATAAATGTTTCTCTATGAATTTAGAAGGATTTAATTACTCAGAGTATGTTCTCTGACCCCAACAGAATTAAATTAGACATCAGCACCCACTAAATTTAGGTATTAAAAATCATAAATTTGTACATCCTGTGATTTAAAAATTAGAATGAAATTTTAAACATAGTTTCAGTTGAATAATAATGAATTTACAATATATAAAATCTAATGGAAGAGGAATAAAAAAGTTCTTGGAGAAAGGTTTATAATTCTAAGCATTAATATTTGAAAGGATAAAGGTTTAAATACAATGACCAGGAAAAGAAGAAAAAATGATATTCCATTAAGGAGAAGGAATAAACTAGTAAAGGAAAAAAGTAGAAAGCAATGATATGGCAAAGAAACAAACAGGAAAACATGGCAAAAAAAAAAGGATTTTTCTTAATATCAAACATATTAAATCCTACCTACCTTTATCAGGAATAAAAGCAAATGTAAACAAATTTCCAATATGAGGAATAAAATATGGGTTGTTATAGACAGACATTTTGGATGTTTTTCTATCTTTTTCTCTTCTTCTGTTCCTCTTCTTCCTTGTTCTCCTTCTACTCCACTTTATTCCAAATAATTATATTCAAATTCAAAATCCTTACGATATCTTCCAAATGATTGTAATATTTTTTGCCAAATATTATTAATGAATCCACTTTGCTTTGATTTTGTGTAAGTTATAAGAGAAAAAGTAGGTTACATTTTATCTCATATGAATAATATTATAATTCAATTGTTCTGCTAACATTTGCCAAATTATACATACTATTCTCAATGCAGTACATCACTTTATATGTCACTCTTGTGTATATGTGAGCATTCCTGTTCAGTTGTGTTGTTTAGTTCTCTGCTTTTGTCTCATGCTGCAGAGACTACTTACTAATATTTTATAGAAAAAATCCTTTCTCCCTCTATTTTTAAAGAAATGGAATAGTCAATTATCAAATTTACCCTTAAGGGTATTGGGGCCTAAATAGCCATATACAGCCTAAAAAGGAAGAAAGAAGCTCGCAGACCCTCAACCCTAGACATCAAATCATACTACCTAACCAGAGTGGCCATAGGGCACCAGAACAAAGATGGACATAAAGACCTATGGAACTGAATTGATTGCCCTGAAAAAGACCCTCATATCTATGGAAAATTGTCTGTTTGGAAATCCTTCTAAATATATTCTCCTATGAATTGTTTATGCTAGTTGGGCTTCATATGAATGTTAGGGTCAATTAGTTATTATTTCTGAAGAAAATCTGTTGTGATTTTTATTTGGATGCAATTTTATAAATAAGTATAACTGATACCTTTATAATATTTATTCTTCCATTCCTTAAACATGGCCTTTGTCTCAATTCATCTAGTTCTTTAAGATCTCTCAAAGTAAGTTTACCACAAGGTTTTGTATATCTCTGTTACATATCTCTGTGGGAGGAGAGAGAGAGAGAGAGAGAGAAAAAGGGGGAGGGGAGAGAGCAAGAGAAAGGGTGAATTTTATTCTATTGTCAATGCTTTATTTTAAAATGTTTTCTATATTTTCCTAGTTTATATGTTTCATATTTCTTTGTTGATTTGATTCAATCACTTGCCTCCTCAAAGCCTATTCCAATAGCATTCTTGTATTATCTATTGAGATACTTTTATCTTTCAATAGGAATTGTATATACATGTAGTTGCTATACTTTTTTTCTTTTCTAACTATAATACAATTCATTTACTTTTTCTTGCCTCACTATGTTGCTTCATAAAGATGGTGAGAGCAGTTTTTTTGAGTGTGTGATCTGTTTCCATATCAAAGGATATTTACATCATGCATATATTAATTTTTATGGCGGTTGACATAAGATAATTTATTTATGTAGTGTTTTTTTTTTTT
>JAQZBX010038014.1:0-23565 GCA_029593785.1 Cabassous unicinctus | reverse complement strand
AACCTGATGTACTGGGAAAATCCCCCCAATTCTCATTGGTAGCAGATCCCTCATGGAGTGGTCAGAGACTTCTCTGTTTTCAGGAACTCTGGGAGTTCTTCCTGAGCTATCACCTATGTGGAAGATGTTGCATTGTGCAGAGAAGAGGAAATGTAGGTTACTGTGGGCCTGTAATCTTGTTTCTGTGCTGTCAGGTGTGCCTCTTCCTCAGGATGGCCTGGGCTCACTTGCCTCACTTGTTCCCTGGAGATGGATTTGAGTGAAATCTGTACCTCAGTGAACTTCAGGGCTCAGGGGTTTTAAGCTGGACCCACATGAGAGATAGCACAGCACTGCCTGATGACACCTGGAAAGGAGCTGAGTGAGGCAGCAATAAAGGAAGGAATTGAAACAATGGCTGTGGGGTTTCCTGTTCAGGGCAGGCTAGAACCATGATTCACAGCTGGAAACCAGCACTCCAAGTTGGTCAATCAGAAGCCATACTCAGCACTTGACCAAGTCCTTCCATGTTGACAGGTTAGAAGACCTTCACACCCCCCTCCATCTGGGGTGGCCAGGCATGGACCACACAGGAGGCAAGCTTCCAGGGTGGGGGATGGGTGCTGGCCAAGCCACTAATTCACTCACATTTTTTTCTGCCACAGTTTCTCAGATATTCTCTCTCGCTTTTTCCTCAATATCCTACAGTGTTCCTCTGGCTTCTGGAGACCCAGAATGTTTTTCCAAATGTTTTCTCCCTGTCCACTGGCTGGAAGATGAATGTGTCCTGTAGCTCACTATTCTATCATCTTCCCCAGAAGACACCACCTCATAATTGAATTTGATGAATCTTTGGCTTTAGATTTGCTACCAAAACAGTTGAAGATTTGAGGATATTGGTGTGGGGTAAATTCATATTGCATGTTTGAAAAACCTGACATTATGCAGTCCAGAGGGAACACTGGAAATGAAACATGTACTCCAAAGAAGACATGTTCAATCCTTAACTTGTGTTCCTGTGGTTGTGCAAAATTTTGTAAATAGGATCTTAGAAGTTGTTACTAATAGTTAAGGTGTGGACTTTTTTGTGTATAGGATATATGTGAATTTTATGGAAATGAGATCAATTTGAATGATGGTGGCCCTTAATCATATTACTGGAGTCCTTAGAAGCAAAGGAAATTGGGAAACAGTAACTCAGTAGAAATCACCAGTCATTGGAAGCCAGAAATCATAAAAGAAAGAAAATGAGGTAGATTTCCATGTGACAGGGACAGAGGTGGAAGCCAGGGAGCCCTAAGAATACTGGCAGGGCAGCACCAGAGTGCTATAGAATCTGGGAGAAATCATGGCCTGGAGAGGCCTTTATTTTGAACTAACTTTCATAACTGTGAGAAAACTAATTCTGATTGTTTAAAACAACCTGTTCTGTTGTATTTGTCATAACAGCTCTAGAAAACGAAGACATATACCAATACAAAAAGAGAAACTATTATTCTTCCCTAACAATGTGAATGTCTTTGGTTACTTTTGAATGTAGAATTTTCCTCAAATTAGTTTACCATATAGTCCTCTTTGTGAAGTATTTTATTATTTCTTGTACTTTGTTATGTCATCATTTTATTTCTTCTGGAAAATAATTCTAGTAAATATAATTTGGTATATTTTTTAAGTTCACTCTGTACTGCCTTTGCTTTTTGTCTTTCCTAAATACTTCTTATAGAGATTAATTAAATACAAGATTTATTGATATAAAAAACTTTTACAAATGTTACATTTTTCAATATTTTTTATTCTTCACACATATCTGCTCTTAATATTATGTCCTTTTTTGAGACATTTAGTTTAAGAATTTATATTGTTAAATTGATTTATATTTACATTTTATATTAATGGAATCATATAATATGTTACACAATATATTTAGTTCACAGTAATGCAGTCATACAGTATTTACCGTTTTTTCTCTGGCTTTTTTCACTCTACATAATGTCCTCCAACTTCATTCACATTGTCATGTGCTTTAAAACTTCATTTCATCTTACCACTGTATAATATTCCACCATGTGAATAAACCAGGTTGTTTATCCATTCTTCACTTAATTAACACCTGGGTTGTTTCCAACTTTTGGCAATCATGAATAATGACCCTATGGACTTAGGTTCCCCTTTGTGCAGTGCAGCAGGAGGTCTCTGTGAATCTCCTGTGACCTCTGGATTCATCTCCAACATTTAATATTTGAACTCATCTCATCAGGATGCAGGGAATGGGCTGGGATGGGTCGTCCTGACAAGCCATGATGGGAACACAAAGATCTATGCAGACTCCATGAAGGGCCAGCTCACCACCTCCATAGGCTACTCAAAGTAGATGCTGTTTCTGCAGATGAGCAGCCTGAGAGCCCAGCACACAGCCAGGTTTCACTATGTGAGACTCAGTGAGGATGAGCCAATGGGAATCCAGGTGAACACCTCCCTGAGGGAGGCCCCAGGAGGCTGCGGTTTAAGGTCATTGGGAGAGGATACTTCAAACCCCAGATCAAGGGGCTAGCCATTGTATCAGCTGCAGTTTGAAGGAAAGGATACCTTTTCCGTGGTGGTTTCCTCTTCGGCAAAGAATGCAAATGTTGTGGGATCACTATCTTTTTAATGCTTTTGTACTCTCCTCATCTTGTCCTGGTCCTCTGTGCCATGCAATTATCTGCATTTGAAAGCATTTCATAGGAGGTATTCCCCCAAAGATGAGCTGAGAGCAAATTAACTCTAGTGTACAGAGGGGAAGACTTGGAATGACACAGAAACCAGAGCACATGGGTTAATGAAAGTACTTAGCTATGTGAGAGATAATAGGGGACAAATCATGGATATGGAAAGGCTAGTGTGAGCTCAGAGAAGATTCTTGTCAGTAAACACATTGGCACAGGGAAATCCTGGAGGTTAGAATTATCCTTAACACATAGAGGCTTTGTCTAATCATAGTGAAAGGCTTACTGAATGAAGGAATGAATGAATGAATGAGAGGAGTGATGGGAGTAATTGAAGTTTGTACATTGGAATAAGGTGAGAAGACACTATGCCTGCGAAGCACTCTCCTTATTTCTGATTCTTAATGTGCAGTTGTAGAGCTCACAACACTCCTACCCTTTAATCAATGGAGTTTGTTCAATTTCTTCTGCATAGTACATCTGCATGACTTTGATTAAAGGGAGAGATAGGGGTAGCAAACACACATATAACTTTGTTTAATAACCTGTGTCCATTAACTCAGAGTGGATTTAAATAGGTATGTCAGGGGGAAAGATGTGGCTCAATGTTTGGGTGTCCATCTCCCACATGGAGAGACCTGGGTTCTATCCCCAGGACTTCCTGGAAAATTAAAAAAAAAAAAGAAAACAGATATGTCAAATAAAATATTAATTAATTTATATTAATAGTAACAGATTATTTTCTGTTAATTGTGAATTTGGAATTGCAGACAAACTTTCCCACTAATGATTACTAAAAGAGATTGAGGAAATATTAAAATTGCTTCAGACCATCAAGATGTACGCTTCATATATTGATACTTTATCACCAGGTGTATTCTCAAGAGAAAAACAAAGTGGCATCTTCAGCTAAAAGAGAAGTGATAACTGAAAAAAGATTCAGCTCACAATGAGGAATGAAATAGAGTATTAATAAAAACTGAGTGATTTGCCAAGAGATAAGAAGGGAAACCAAGGTTAAGTTGTCATTTAAAGAAGAAAGCATATAATATGATTCAGAGTTGAATTATTTATATCTTAGAATAAAAAGACTAAGTAGTAAGGAATTTACAAGCAAACAAAAATACCAGTCATATATTCAAATGTAATTTCATTTTTTATTAGAGGAATTGTAGGTATATAGAGAATTCATGTAGAAAATACGTAATTTGCATACACTTACCAAAAACTTGCATCAGTGTAATATCATTGTTATAATTGAAGAAAAATATTATTGTACTATCAACTATATTCATTTATATAGTCCTTTTTTGTCTAATTTTTATTCTAGTAACATACACCCTAATAATTTCCCCTTTAACCATGTTGAAATACATAATTTATTGCTGTTGATTATGTTCACAATGTTGTTCTACCATCACCACCATCCAATATGGAAACTTTTCCAATACCCCAAATAAGAACTCTGTACAAATTAAGTATTAATTACCTAATCACTGCCCCCCCACCTGGAAAACTGTATTCATCGTATTGAGTGAACTATGTCAGACACAGAAGGACAAATATTGTATTATATAACTAATGTGAAGTAATTATAATAAGCAAAGTCATAGTTAGAGTATAATATCAACTTTTAAGGATAAAGATAAATCATTCATGGTTTTAGAGGAGCAAAGCAAAGTCAGTGCCCTTATGCTACTCAGACTGTTTCTGAGGTCGTGTGAGACTAGCTGTTATTCAGAAGACTTTTAAAACAAGATGAGAAATATATATGTAAGATTTCATGAAGAAGTAGATATGTGAAAAGAAAGGTAGATATTTTCAGAAGCCAGGAAGGGACCTCTTGTCATGTGTGTCAGACTTTATGATGAGGGTGTAATGAATGCCATTTTCAACCAGACTGAACCAAAACTATCGGTGAACTGGGGTCCAATCCCATCCTCCAACTCTCATTCTATTAGAGCTAAGAGAGGGGAAAGCAGATTGTGGAGAAGGAGCATCAAATTGCACCAAGATGAGCCAAGGCTGTAGAGAGTACAGTCCTAACATTTGTCTGAGACCTAAACAGAAGAAGATGAGCTTAACACATTTTGGGAGGCCTTCCCTGAATTCCAATTCAGATTTCAAGTAACAAGGACTAAGCTGTAGTTACATAGAGATAATTGGGTATTGGCATGTGTATATTCCAACACAGCCAGTTAGAAAGGGCTCCCATGAGAGGGGATGAAAGCTATTTTTTTTACTCAACCTGGTACTTCTCTGGGAGATGAAATTTTGGAAATTTATTGTACTCTCTCCAATTGGGGGAAGGGCTCCCATGTTAATGGAGAAGCCATGATGGTGACTGGCAGGGAAGGGAGTGCTTACATGGGTTGGGTGCATGCCCAGTAATGCTGCATGCTCTCAGACCCATGGGACAGACAGCTGGCCCCCCATGCTGCTGCAAGGTGAGGGTACATGGCCCACTCATGACCCCTATTGCTGAGGTGTGTTCTTATGGTTCCTAGAGAAAAGAGTACCCAATGATAGCATAGAACAAATCTTCCTCTGAGAAATTTGGAAAAAAAAAACCAGAAGGAGGGCCATGGTCTCAGCAGGGACAATCTGCCTCTGCCGAACCCCTTCCAATAATCCTCAGGTCCATGTGGTGGATGAGGAGGCAGAGTTTGCAAACATCCAACATCCCTTCCACACTGACTGAGGAGTTAGGCCTCTGGAAGAGGCCTTTTAACCCAGGCTAGAAATAATTAAAAAAATGACTTAGTTGCAGGGTTAATATACCAGCCTACCCCCAGGGACTGTAGGGCTAATGCCACAGTGCATGTGCAATTTGGGGGCAGTGAACAGATCTCTATTGCTCTTTTGCATACAAGTGCCCAGATGACCATTGTCTTGGGAGAAGCAAAGAGGTGAGACAGTGAACAGTGTTGGGAGGATTTGGGCATTCCATGCTGGCATGGAGGCTGGATGTTAATGTCACCCTGTGGACAATTGGTTCTTTAACCCCTTCCGTGGCAATGTTTCCTGCCAGGATATGCATTGAGACAGTAGATGCCCTGCACCACTGCATCTTCTAGCAGTGATTGCATGGATATGCTGTCCCATTCCAGCAAATTCTGGCCATCATGTTTGAGTGAGTAACTGGCCTTGAAACCCAGATCTCCCATCTCCTCACTGCATTGTCCAGCAGTGGCAATATTTCCTCCATGTTGAGAAAAAACACATTACTAGGTTTTCTATCTGCCAGTGTAATTGGCTCCACTATCTCTGCTTATAATTGCCTTTGTGGCCAGTGAAAAATCCAGTGGATCATGATGGCTGGCTATAGATGGTTGGGTTTAAATGCAGAAGTACCCCTTTATCACCTGTGGTTCAATACACTGAACTATTTGCATATTGCTCAGATCTCTGTATCCTCCTGGCAGCCCTATATCAGTTGGCACAGAAACCAGGTACTTTCCAATGATGAAAGAAGAGGAGCAGGCACAGCAGTAGGTACAAGTGGACATTTTACCTGCCCTACCTCTTGTAAATTTAGAGTCTGGATCTCCTTATGAGTTACAAGTTTCTGCAACCTGCACCCCAGCCAAATGCCTCTCTGGCAGAAAGAGGGAGCAATAGGAATTCCCAGAATGCTTGGCTTCTGGACCAAGAAGTTCCCAGATGAAGCCCAGGTTTGCAAGGCATTTCAGAGGCAATTGCTTTTATGTTATTGGGTTTTGATGGAAACTGAAAGGATCACTGAGATCTTGGGTCTTGATGAGGCCAGATATCCACATCATGTCCTGTGTTTTGGGTAGTCAGAACAGTCTTCCAGGCAGTGCCAGCAGTGGACCATCATATTGGAGAAATATCATGCCTTCCTGAGACCCTGAGGAGCAATGTGCCTGTGTGAATGGGTGGCAGAGACCCCCTAAATGATAATCTTATTGTAATACTACATGAGGGCCTGTACCCACTGGCCTTGACATCCTTGGGACCCAAACTCAAGGATGCATCACCATATGCTCAGCACTGGTTTATTGATGATTCATACATACTGATGTCGTCTGACATGCATTGTGTAGCAACTGCTGTTTGTATTGCCTCACTGGAAAATATGTCCAATTGGCTGAACTATGAGTGTTCTCTTTAGACTTGGAAAATTCAGTCTCAAGGAATTCCATGTACCAACTTACCATCTTTGGGCCATTGGCAATTGCTTAGCATTTTGTTCAGATTCAAGGAAGCAAAAAGTTTAGAGAATTAAATGTCCCCATGTGTAGAGAAATAATCTTTGGGCACAATTAGTATCAGGGAAAGACACCATCTCTCACACCCATCTTGATACACATTGCAAGGAAGGATATCATGAGGCACATAATTGGAACAACCAAACCAGTAAGGGATGGACAGAGTTGATTTTGGCAGTTCATCCTGAGACTGAGGCAGTGCATGAACCCTGACTGGAAGATGAAGACAATGAACATATCCTTTGAGGCAGTTTGGCAATCTGATATAGTTAAGAATTCCAAAAATAGATATTGGATTGTGCTTGCAAACTGGTCTCTTCATCTGGGCATGGTTAAATTATAATTAGGGCTTTGATTGGGCCACATCAGTAGGGCAATGAGCCCCACACGTTGGTGGGTGGGGTCTCAAAGGTAAAAGACCTGGCAAAGGACAGAGTTGGAGTTTTGAGTTGGAGTTCTGATGTTGAAATTTTGATGCTGAAGCCCAGGGAGGTGAGCAGACAGAGGAGCTTGGTCATGAGGAAGGGAAGAAGTCCCCAGGATAGAGACAAGCCATTTACCTGATAGTGTACAGCTGGTCTTGTGGAGAGAGTTAAGCCCAGGGAGCCTCGTAGTCTACAGCTGACCTTGTGGAGGAAACAGAGGAGCTGATCCTGGAGAGAAACTGAGCCCCAGGAAGAGAGGACCCCAAGAATCCTAAACCCTGGCAGATGTTGGCAGCTGTCTTGCTTAAACATGTGGAAATGGACTTTGGTGAGGGAAGTAACTTATACTTTATGGCCTGGTAACTGTGGACTTCTATCCCAAATAAATACCCTTTATAAAGAACAACAGATTTCTGGAATTTTGCATCAGCACTCCTTTGGCTGACTAATACTGACTTTGGTACTGAGGAGTGGGGAAGTGCTTTTGCAATTACCAAAATGCTGGAATGGTTTTACAAATGGATAAGAGATATTTTTTTGCAGGGATTGTGAGATGCTTGATGGAAAAAGCCTAGGTCACTTTGAAGAGACTGTTGTGGATGCTGAAGAGATTTTTTATGATGCCTTAGAAGTAAATGATGAAACTATTATTGGAAACTGGAGGAAAGTTGATCCAAATTTCCAAGTTGCAGAGAACTTAGCAAGATTAACTCCTGGTGTATTACAGAAGGGAGAATTTGAAAATGTGATCCATGGCATTTAGCTGAATAACTTTCCAGGGTAAACCCAGAGAATGCAGCTTAGTTTCCCCTTGCAGCTTATAGTAAAATGCTAGATGTGAGAAATATGCTGATGACTGAACTATTGGGCACAAAAAAACCAGAAACTGATTCTGGAAATCCCAAGCCTCTGGAAATCAAGTCCACAAATAGTGCTCCATTTGTGACTTGCCTAAACTTGGAACTTGTAAATCAGGATTGAAGATGCAGTTATCTTGGAAAAACTTGTGGAAAATCTTACTGTCTGATTGCTTGGAGCCCTACTTCCTGCATGCTAAACCAACAAATTTTTTGAGAGAGCTTTATGAACAAAACGACTGTCAGCTTGGACAAAAAAGGACATGGAAAGAAGGGATTGCAGGAGAAACAGCTTCAAGAGCAAAAACATGGAAGCTGAGAGCTGGAATTAAGACATTGCCTTGGGCCAAGAGAGGAACCCCACCCATGTGTTCAGAAATGGTGAGTTTACCCCTGCAGTGGAAGAGGGTGGATATTCCCACCTGATGTTCTGGGAGAGTTTTGCCACCCCAGGGTACAGAGAGGGTGGAGCACATTCCTCAAATTTTAGGGCAGTTAAGTTCAGTACCCAATACTTCTGAGAGGGGTGGTCCTGTCCCCCATGGATTAGGGATCGCCAAGTGGTCAACTGGTTGCTCTGTGAGGATTGAGCCTCTATGCCAAAGGTAAGGGAAGGCCAGGTGGTCAACTCATTGCTCTGAGAGGGTTAAACCTGTATGCCAAGGGTTAGAGGGAATGTTGTCTTCACCTCACTGTACTAGCATAGCTAAGACTCTATCCCAAAAATTGGGTAAGGTGTGGAAATCACCCCGACACTCTTGGAGGGTGAGTTCTGGAGATTGGTTGACACCCAGATGCTTGATGAGTTTGGAACCAAGAAAATGGCCATTGAGCAAGTCTGGAAAGGGTGGGTTCCCATGTGGCCCCAAGGAGAAGAAACCATCATCTTAAGAATGACTCTCAGACTTTGAAATCAAATGCAGGATGCCCTGCAGGTTTACTGAACTGTAGAGGACCCATGAATCATGTTAACCATTCAATTTCTCAGTGTGGTAATGAAAATGTTTATCCTTTTCTTTCCATTTGTGTTTTGGAAGCAGTTAAATGGTTTTGTAAGTTTCAGAGGTCTAAAGCAGAAGGGACTTTGTCAAAGACAAACTGTATTTCTTTAAACTGATTATGATATGATTTTGTACTTGCATTGTTACTGATTTAAGATTTTTTGAATATTGTAATGTATTATTGGAATTCAGAGGGTGGAGTGTAGCAGTTTGGCAGTTTGATAAAGTTATGATTCTAAAAATAGATATTTGATTATGCTTGTAAACTAGTCTGTTCATCTGGGCATGATTAAATTATGATTGGGGCATTGATTGGGCTATGTCTGTAGGGTGTTGAGCCCCATCTCTTGGTGGGTGGGATCTCAAAGGTAAAAGTCCTGGCAAAGGACAGAGTTGGAGTTTTGAGTTGGAGTTCTGATATTGGAATTTTGATGCTGGAGCCCAGGGAGGTGAGCAGATGGAGGAGCTTGGTCATGAGGAAGGAGGGTAGGCCCCGGATAGAGATGAGCCATTCACCTGATAGTCTACAGCTGGCCTTGGGGAGAAGCAAAGCTCAGGGAGCCTCCTAGTATACAGCTAACCTTGTGGAGGATATCAGAGGAGTTGAGCCCAGAGAGAAATGGAGCCCTGGGAAGAGGAACCCAAGAAGTCTAAGCACTGGCAGATGTCAGCAGCTGTCTTGCTCCAACACTTGGCCATACACTTTCATGTGGGAAGTAGCTTATGCTTTATGGCCTGTTAATTGTGGGCTTCTACCCCAAATAAATACCCATTATAAAAACCAACCAATTTCTGGTATTTTGCATCAGAAGCCCTTTGGCTAACTAATACACCCTTGATGATATCCATGAAATAGCTGAATTTTCCATGGATGCTTCTATTGGTAATATATTCACTACTGAACTGGACATGGAAATTCTGGCATGATTAAAGTATGTGGTCAGGAACATGGAGTACCTTTTTATTAAAAATGGCCCTATCTTCCATTTACCAATGTGAGAGAGGTTAATTACAAGCCAGAGCCTGAAATGACATTTTACACCTCTTCTAAGTGGGGCTGTACCAGATTGTGTATGGCAAGTAGATCACATCAGCCCTTTCCTGCCATTCCAAGTTCTTATGCATTGGTTGAAGTGGACACTTATTTTAGCCTGTGGTTTTGCCTTTCTAGTTTGTCATGCCCATGCATTACATACAGGGAATATCTTGGAAAAGTGGCTTTGCCATTTCTTAGTGTACCAGGTGACATCTCATGTGACCAAGGACCACATTTTATTGCACAATATACTAAAAAATGGGCCCAGACTCATGGAATAAATGGACCTTACATGTCACTTACAAGGCACAGGCTGCCCACACTTTGAAGAACATAAATGGTCATTTAAAAGAAGAACTTTGATGTCTATACCTGGACACCTGTCTTATTGCTTGGACTGTGCACCCTAACCTCACCCTTTGGGAGGTGAACTCAGTGATTCCCTAGAAGGGAAAGTCAAATATATCTTGCTTCCTACCTGGGGGAGGAGACAAAGGTAGAACAGCGAACCAGTGTTTGCTTCACATCTGCCCTTTTACTCATCAGGATGAGGTCTGACCCCAAAATTGGGAACAAGGATACCCCACTTGGGACTCTCTTTTCCAGCTACTGTCAGAGGATTGTCCAGGTTTTTACCCCATTATATCCTCCACACAATTCCTGGGATGGTGGGAGGTTAGGACCAGTAGGTGTAGGGGTGGGATAATGGAAGGTTACAGAAGTGCCTAGTACATGTGAGGTGAAAATCTACAGGGAAGCCCCCACAGGACATTACCTATGCATACTAGAAATTAGTGAGGAATGCCTAATTTTGGTTGCTCCAGCATTCCCCTTGGGTATGATCATGGGACACATTGGAGGAGTCCTGACAACTCCCATATCAAGAAAGGGTAGAATTGGACTGGGAGACATGAGGAAGGCACTTGGTTCAATGGGAAATTGGTTACATTATAGCACATGGAGAAGGGAAAACAGAAAGAGTGATCTTAAAGGGAAAGTAGTACTGCAATTAGACTCAGAGAAATGTCTCCCATGGAAAATGGTTTCATGACCACCCTATCAGAAGCTGTTACTATTCCCTTCTCCTGTTTACTACAGATTTGACCCAACAATGACCTGGAAGTAAGACTGGCCTAGGCCATTGTAACAGCAGGGAACCTGACCAATGTCTGAATCTGCCATTTAACCCTTCACTTGTTTGCCTTTTAGCTCAGGTCAGATTGATGCACAAGGAGCTTATATTCCCTTCCTCACATGTGGACTGACACAAGGATAACATGTGGCAAGAGTAATGGCCCATACATTAGCTCTGCATTCTTCTTCTGCAACTTCCTGAGATGTGCCAATTCTTCAGGAAATGAAATTGGCAAATGTCTTGCTCATCTTTCCTATGTGTTCACCAGTGAACATATGACATGCAATCCGTGAACCTGTTTGGTTGGCATTCCTGAGGCCACATCATGTGCCCTACAAGCTAAGCAAAAATCATGATATGCTCTACCCAAAATTGTGTCTGGAAATGACATCTCTTTAAATTTCCTGCTAGGTCAAAAAAGATGCAGATGTGCTCTTGTTAACACTTCCTGCCATACATGTGTTAATACCTTAGGGGAGGTTGAACAGGAGGTAATTACAATTCAATGGCAAGGCTACTTGATTCAATGTGTATAAACAAATTCTATGTGGAGTTTCTATAGCTGACCCTGAGGGGTACGCATATCTGGATGCAATCATTACTTAAGACCATTGTGAGTACCCTGCTTGGAGTAATGTATGATAAGGTGAAGCTCTGTGAATCTGCCACAGCTTCTAGTGTTCCCAAACCTCTGCTGATGACATTGTTGAAAACCACAAGTTAGCAGGCCCAAACTTTCTCCACATTTGTCTCAGGTGGCAATTTGGGCTATCTAAATTTGGGTTTTATCAGATGGTATTTTAGGTTTACATCACATTTAACTTCCTTATATTGTAATAATAATAACACAAATTTTATTTCATAGAGTGATGAATATTCTATGCACTATTCAGGATTCAACTCCCTTGTTCATGGCCAGGGCCCAGCAGAAGGCAGTGGAATTTATCCTAAGGAATAAGGAGGACTTAATGCATGAAGTTCAACTCAGACATTTCTTATTTCCCAGGTGACTTCTGGAAATCTCTTATTGGTGATTGCCACACCATGAAGGTCAATAAGCCACTGACAAAGTAGACACACCTTGAGGTGTTGAGAATGATGGCAATGGGTTGGATGGCCACGGGGCTGGAACAGGAAATGTGTGGCTAGGCCTGACCCATTCTTGTCTCATTTTTCAGTATGAACGATGAGGGAAGAAGAATTCAGGTATCCATTATATATTGAAGTTTCAGCTCCATTCTGGTCCTACCATGAGGTTGCTAATCTCCATGGGGTCCCTTTGCTGGAACATCTTGGCTGACAACACAATTCCTGTTTCCAAGCACAGAGCCATCATTGTGATTATGGGTGTCAACTTTTCTTTCACCTCCCTACTTTTGATTTGTGATTATCATGAAATTCACAGTGTAAATAAGAGTTCTAGGAAGGGTGAGACCACCAGCTTCAGGTGCTAGTTTTCCATAATAGGTCTTGATTATACTGGGAGCACAATTACATACCATTCTATGATCATTACAGTATTCTCATAGAGACCTGATGAGTTCCAGCATATCCTCCAGTGGACATCCTTCCTGTGCTGGGTCTTCTCAAACTGCTTTTACCAAGCCAATAATCCAGTCACTTCCACCATCATTGTTCTTTGTTTCCACTTTCAGGAAATAGTTTACATGATTATCTATATCTCTACATCCTTCATATCTTGGCTTACATTCCTTTGCAGTAACATAAAATAATATCAACCCAGCATCTTTTTAAGGGAATTCTCTCATTCCCCATGCTAAAGAAGGAAATGGAACTCCTTTTAATCATTTCTCTTTGATGCTCTATTGAATAAAATAACTTAAAGTCTCAGAAAGTTTAACAGTTGTCCCTGACTTATGCTATGCAGGTATGTCTTCCTGCCTTTTCAGTTTCCTCTCATCAGCTTATTTCCAGCCTACCCTGACTCTGTGATGACTTAGAAGATCTGGCTTCTACTTTTCTCATAGGTCACCAAATTCTGTTATCAATATTAGTAATTCCTGTGCTCAGTTTGAGTCTTGCTCTAAATCCTATACTCCTGCTTTCTAACTTTTCCCCATGGGAGTAACTTATTTTTTTGCATTATTCAGGGTTTACTAGGGAAAGAGAATTAACAGGACATATGTAAAATATAAATATATGTGAATATTATAAAAATTTTTTCATAAGGTTTGTCTCACATTATTGTGGGGATGGGAAATTTCAAATTATGTAGAGCAAGCTGCAAGTTTGAAACAGCAAGGAAAGTTTTCAATGAATTCCCTAGGAGAAGTGGGCTGTATAAAGTAGAGATTGGATATTTTTCTTTCTGACTGCATAAATCATCACCTTCATTTTAAGGACTTCAATTAATTGGATGAGACTTCTCTCATTTTTTAATCTCTTTGGTGGTGGTAGATATTATCAGAAACAGAATCAATCGAATTACTGATGATGAAACACTCAGGCCAGTTTTTGCTTGCCCAAACATAACTTGGTCAAGTTGACATATGAACCAAACCATCTTATGCCCCATACCTCTTCTTTTCCAGTGACAGGACTGCTAAGTCCTGCCAAAGTCATCTCACTCTAGACCAAATCATCACAAAATTTGCTCAAACACCTATGTCCCAAATAGAGCCCCTCCACTTTGTCCGCAAGATTGGGATTCATCCAAGTCTACTTGTGTTTCTGATGCTCACCACACAGTCATTTTGAAATTATCTGGATCTCATGCTAATTTTCAAAACTGCTACATCATCTTAATATCTCTCCATTTTTAAACTTGGCTCTTCCAGCAGAAATTAAAGTGAAGACCATGGAAACTCCTAAATAACTAGGCAATTGATTACCCAATGAAACAAGCAGACTGGGTGTAAGAGACTTTAATCTGGTGAATCCATGCATGTAAGTACTCAGGTCATTGATTTCCTCAATTTTCCTCTCTGATATGCTGAGCATATCAGTGCTGTCCTCCAGTTGACTGCCATAATGTATGAACATGGTGATAGAAGCATCAAGGGTCATATGCAGATAAGAAACTGAACTGGAGAGCCTTAGTGGGCATTACTTTTGAAATGCTTATTTGAAGCACTAGGAATGCTCCCAACAGTCCATCTGTACTGCTTTCTCATCTGGAACTATGTCACATGTTCCTGAGGCAATGATCCCTTTTGGAGAGAATGAAATTTTATCAATAAAGCTGACCATAGCTTAACATATTAACTCAGATGTATCAGCTCCTGTAAGGAGTTGTTATTTGAATTAATCTGTGGTTTTTTAATCAATGGCCAAGGGAATTGATGCTGTTTAGATACATATTTACTTATTTTTAATGCTTTTCCTCCTTTCAGATCAGTACCCACATTTTCAATAACATATTTCCTATAAAACAAAATTGATTACTCTAAAATCTTTATAGACTGAATCACAAAAAGAATTTGCCTAAATATGGATGTTTCTTTTATAATCCTAGTGTTTAAGCAAAGTCCTCCAATAGAGGCTAGAGAATACAAAAAATGAGTAGAGTGATGCCCTATATATGGAGCAATATCAAATTAACCATAACTGAACATTACTGAGGAATACTGCTACGTTTCTCTCTAGAGTCCATGCTGCCCATTTTCAAAATTATTCCAATAACAATACATATTATATTCAAACATCTAGACTTCACTTTTATCTTATTCACAAAACATCCTTAATTTATACACTTATTTCTTTGAAGGGAAATAAGTAGCCATCATATGGGCTTTAAAATGAAACCCAATGCTAACTTCTTTCCCTCCCTCTTGACATGGTTGTTGGTTCTTCTCTATGCATTCATATCAGGTACCTTCAAAGGCATCTCTTGTAAACATTTACTGCTGTATTCTCCATTCAAAAATTGCTAATTACTTTTGGGTCTCCCAGCAGCCTTTTAACATTTTCTAGGTTCCACCCAATATTGAGATTTAAAATCTTCAAAAAAATCTTAATCTCTTTTTAGGCATAGGGCCTAATATTTCTTTCTTTCCTGGGATGAATAGATCATAGCAACTCATCTACATATTCACTCAAGCTATACATTACAATAATGTATGGCATTATCTCTCAAGAGCCATTGGTATCTTACAATAAGGAAGATTCAATGGCCATCTGAACAACCTGGCTCTGGATATTGAATGCCATTTCTTACCCTCCATTGTCACACAGTAGTTCATCCCACTTTCCCTGACCCTAAGAAGTGGTTTCAGATTTGTTTATGTATTCCAGTTTATCCTATTTCTTGTGACTCTCCTATAACCTACAATGAGATATTAGATATACTACATAATTTACATGAATAATATTATTGAACACCCAATTTTTAATATGCTACATTTAAGGATATGTTGATGAAATGAAATAGAGTAAAGGGATTTTCAGAGATAAATGTATACAAATAGGTCAATATAGAGGTGTTGACACTGAGGTTGAGAAGGATTGACCTCCCCCAGTTACACTTGTGTGACAAATCAGGGCACAAACAGAATGGGTGATCTTCATGCAAATGAGGTTTTTAGAAATCCCTTCTTGTTCCTGGGGGGATAATCACACAAATAATAGTGCTGATTACATCTAACAGGACTGGAAACCTATAAACTATCACATAATGTTGCTTTTAAAATTCCAAAATTAACTTTACTCAGCCTGAGGAACAGAGAAATGAGGTCATGTATTCAAGGTTGAAGAACAAGGAAGGGATGGAACTGTGCTGTGATCTCCACCACTACAGATCTATGGATCTATGGATCTCAGCCACAATTCCAGGATTCAGTAACACACAGTCTCAGGAAGGCAATGCTCAAGTGATTTTTCAAGGAGACCTGCATCCTGGACAATGTGATTGCCTCAAGCCATGGCAAACTCATTCCTTCTGTATACCATACTCTCTGCAGCTCTATTATCATGGGTCATACATAATATTTTGCCTGAAGGAATGGAAACCAATTCACTGAACCCAAAATTTAGCAATACAGAGTACCAGTATTGGACACTTCTAGCATACCTGAGTTATTCATAAAGAACAGATTCCTGACCCACCATATATAGGACTGTGGACCTTCCACAAGGTGTCACTATTTTAAACCTGAGAGCATATATGTAGAGTGGTTGGAGCACAAGGAGAGAACACTAGGTCCATACATTTCTTGCAGATATGCAGATTGCAGAAGGAAAAATATGATTAGGAGGCTATGTGTGATTTGAACAACATTGAGAATTACTATTTATGTATAATGTACCAAAGGTAAACATATTGATAAGCTTACATTACTGAATTTACCTGCAATGTAACCCTTGAATATGCCCAGGAATTAACATATTTGGGTTAATGATATGTTCTCCTAAGGTAGTAATTAACTGAAAATCATTCCAATTCACAGCAAAAATAATTGTTGACAGTTTTATCTGAATTCACTGTGATTCCTACATTCTCTTTCTGCCTCAAAGTCTTAGAATATATAAAAAACTTGAGGTAACACATGAGAAAAAATTATCAAAATGGGTTTCTCAAAATTTTGAGGGCCTTGGATTTGAGGTAGGTATTGGACATTTAAATGTATCCCCAATTTGATCCTATTCTCAATGTCATACTTCATCCTCTGCCATATCTGGTTCCCTGATCAGCTCCTATAGCAAATTTCTGGCTTCGAATGAAATGACCCTGGGCTTAGGGAAATAGGAAGAGCTCTACATATCCAGCATCCTCTTCCCAAGAAAGCCCCAAGAAAGAAACTCCCCACTCTCCTTTAATATTTACAAAGATACATCACACCTTAAAATAGCAACTTAGGTAACCAGATGAAACCACATCAAATATGTACTTAAATTCAGGTCCACCCTTACCAGGATTACATTTCCAGGACACCATGGACCTCATACACAAGAACATGAATCCCTTGGGGTTCTTCCTCTTTCTGGTGACACTGCCCAAATGTGAGTGTCTCAGGATTCAGACGTGAATCTAATGGAGAGATGGATCTGAGCACATAACTCACTGTGGTTCTCATGGTCCTTAGTTGCCCTGTCATATGTAAAGCTACAGGAGTTGAGACCTGGTATGTAGAAACCCAACAGACCCTGCTCCTGACCTTCACTGCAACTGGAATCTCTTTCATGACCCATCATATAAGCTGGATCCACCAAGCTCCAGGAATGTGCCTGGAGTGTGTTGGTACAACATGAAAGGGTGGAAGCACAAACAACACAATTTTTCATTCCTGACTGCATCACCATGGAGAAATCCAAGAACAAAGTTTTTTGAAAGCTGAGCAGCTTGAGAGCCAAGGAAATGATGTGTATTACTGTGCAAAAGACATAGGGTGGGGAAGTTAGAGTGAGCCTACGCTCAAACCACCCCTACAGGGCACAAGAGGAATTTTGCCTGTAGGGGTATGCCAGACAATAAGGGGTGATCATTGACCAACCTCAGGGTCAGGTTCAGAGAGGGACTGAGGAAAGTTTCCTGACAGTGCCTAGGGTTCAGTTTTCTTGCTCCACAATATGTAACCCCAGAGAACAGCCATTGCATCTTTTCTAAGCAGTGCTATGATGTATCAATGTGTCCAAGATTCAAACTGAGAACATATTTTAATGTTATTAACTGCTTGTGGAAATAGATATATAGATATTGATACAGATATAGATGTAAATATTGCATGTGTGATACAAGGATCATGTTGAATATGACAATGCTAATTAATATTGCCTTAACTTAATGCAGGTATCTGGTCCTTGAAGTCACACAAGAGAGAGAGTACAAAGTGGACCACCTAGAAGTTGCACCAAAGTCTGTGCCAGGATTTCCCCTTCTTCCCCCACCTCCAAGAACATGAAGTGCTACATGATGGTGGGTTGGGCACTATTTTCACTGGGCATTTTAAGAAAAGTTACTAAAGTCTACTAACTTGAGAGAAAAATGTTTATATAAAATAGCAATCTTCATTTATCCTTCAAGACTTATCCACATTCCTCCAAGGAAATTGTGCTCTTGTGCCCCAAGCTTCAGAATGAAGTGGTAGATTTCTTTTCTTCATTGCTCCTTGATGTGAAAAGAAAAATATGTATACCATAGCCCCATTAAATCTATTGTGCATTTCTGGTTTACCCTATACAGCTCCACCCATCTGTCATTTAACTTCTCTCACATCGCCATCTCTCCTAACCTTCCATGACTGTGAGATTACATGGAACTTCTCTCCTGATTCTCTAAATTCCCAAATCATCCCCACAAAATTTGTGATGCCAGTGTCCAGTTGGCATACTGATCACCTCTCATAATTGTCTATCCAAATCTCTCTGTGCTAGTGATATGTGCCCTTTATCTTCTTTATTATTCAATCGACATCACCAATATTATTTAAATGCCACACTCAAGGTGTTCAGGATAGGATAAGGAGGAATAGGACTTTTAGAGGAAGTGTATCTAAATTGATAAATGTATAGGGAAGGGGCTGAGACTGAGGGTGGTTGACATCTCCCATTTGTGTGTGATGCATTAGGGACAGGATTGGTTCAGGTGTTCTTTGTGCATTCATAGGGGTCAGAAGTGAAAGCACTCACAGTTCCTTCCTGTTTCCTAAGTTATAATGACTCATAACAGTAATGAAAATCTGTAACATCCCTGACAACTTACTAAAATGACACTCATCAAGTAAGTACTGAGGAATGGCATCAGCATAGTGGAGAAGGTGGAGCCAAACACCCTTCCCAACAGTGAGACTTCAAAAAAAAAACCAAACAAACATAATTTGTGAAAACCAAAACTGTCAGGAATATAAACATATTATGCACTCTGTATATTTATTCCATTATGTCCATGTCCCTGGGATCAGGGGCACAATGACCAAATTCCCAAAGCCATCCATGATCCCTCACACATGTGGCCTCCTGACCACCTCATTCAACACTTTTCCAACCTGGCAATGGAGGAAACACAACTTGGTAATGGGCACACCAGGGAGAGGCCTGAACAATTCAAGGGCTCAGGCAACATCCTCCTCCCAGGGTGCCCCTAAAACAAGGACCTCCCTTCATCCCCTTTCATTTTACATAGAGTTACCACCCAGAGGCAAATTATCACAGGGGCAAACAGATGAAAACACAGCACATTGTTCATAAAATTCAGGTGCCTCCTCATTCTGTAGAATATTTCCTGGGCCTCATGGGCCTCATCCACAAGAACATGAAACCCTTGTGGTTCTTCCTGTTCCTGGTGGCAGCTCCCAGATGTGAGTGTCTCAGGATTCAGACATGAAAGTAATGGCAAAGATGCATCTGAACACAGGACTCACTGAAGTTCTCCTTGTTCTTAGCTGTCTGGACCTGGCCTTGTGAAGTCCTCACAGTGCAGTTGAGGGACAGGGTCTCTGGACTGCACTGTCTCTGGAGTCTCTTTAACCAGCAATAGTGTGATCTTGATCTGCCAGGCTCCAGGAAAGTGTCTGAAGTGGGCTGTTACCATGGTTTTTGATGGAAAAGCAGACTATAACCCAACTCATCAGACTCAACTTGGCATCCCCAGAGACACAACAAAGAAAGAAGGTTATTTATAGTTGAACAGCATGAGAGCTAAAGACACAGCCAATTATAGCTTTGTGACACACTGTGAGAGGAAGTCAGGGTGAGCCCAGATGCAAACCACCCCTGCAGGGCACAGGAGGGGCTGGAACTGCAGGGGCACTCATGACCACTTGGTGGCACTCAGGGGCCAAACCCCAGGGACAGGTGCAGTCACAGCATGTAAGTGCCATTGCATCCTTCCTAAGCAGTGCTATGATATATTTAAGATTCCAGCAAATTCAAATTTAAAAATATTGTTATGTGTGTGTGAAAAGTTGATTGCTTTTGTGCTCTTCCCTGTCCTTTAGCAAGGAAATGGCTGGAAGTTTAAACAAATCTTGCTTTCAACTGACCTTGTGAAGTTAGTATTCTAAACTCAAATTAATATCCTGAGTATGTTCCTGAAAACTAGCCATCCCACACCATGCAGCTGAGTTTGTGTCCTCATGTGTAGGGAGGAGGAAGAAGGAAACCCGGACATGGCCCCAGGGACACTTTCCAGGGGCATTGCTTTGTTCTCCCTATGCTTTGTTACATCCAGGGCCACAAACCAGTGCTTGTTTTAAACCCCTTATAATATCTGATGCCATTACATGGGATGTTATATTTATGTCACACACATAATTACATAATCTAATGTATACAACTTTTCAATGTATACATTAGAAAAGGAGAAATTATAAGATAAAAATTGCAGGCTCACCATATTTGTTTATTTTTTGCTTTTCCTAAAAGTATCACTGAAACCATTTACATTTAATTAATGCATTTATTTTATTTTATTTTTCATGGATGTATTAATCAATCACTTATCTTTACATTATTTTACCTAAAAATTGTCAGGTATTTTCAAATAAATAAAAAGTAAGTTCCACACATATTTTTCTGAGAAGCCAGAAGGGTCACCAGGAAGAATTAATACCCACACTTACTCCTATATGAACAACCACAGGTTACAACTGGCAAAACTGAAACAGCATCCTTCAATGGAAAATAGTGCCTTTCAGACACATATTTGGAACTCAAGGTTCAGGTTAGACAGGAAAGCAGCAGATATCTTCATCTGCCTCAATTCAACAGCTCTGACTATGATATATTTCTCTCTTTGGTTCAACTAGTTTGTAGAAAATGAGAATTCCTCTTCCTAGATGTGAGGACCAAGGTGCACTTCCTGGGATCCAGCCAAGGAGTGAGGATGCAGCATGCAAAAGAGGTTGTGCAACATGATCAAGGGCAATTTTTCCAAGGAATTCAGGATTAGTCCAACATATGGAAAACAAGCAAGATAATGAATCCTATTAAATAATGAAGGACAAAAACACATGATCATCTCAATGGGCATAGGAAAACCATTTGACAATATCCATCACCCTTCTATCTGTTCAACTTTCATCAAAGTAGGCATGAGGTAATTTCCTCAGCCATATATCAAGCTATGAAAAACACACAGAAAACATGAAGCATCATTGTGAAAACAGAAAACTTTCCCATTAAGTTCAGGAATAAAACAAACAAGAATAGTAAGATTAAAAAAAAAATAGAATATTGGGAGTAGGTGTAGCTTGGTGGCTGTGCACCTGCTCCCACATAAGAGGTCCATGTTTCAATCCCCAGTGCCTCCTAAAAAAAATCTGCTAAACACCACTTGTATTTAACATTGCAGTGGATTCTAGTGAAACAACCAAGGAAATGTATTTTTACAAAATTGCAATGAACACCCATGGAATTAAATTTAAAAATAATACAATTTATTATAGCATAAAAAATAAAGTTCTGGGAATATATTTTACAAAAGGAGTGCAACAATTAGCAATGTTTTAGTGTTTATACTTATTTTTTAAGTAAAACTATTACAGATGTTGAAAGAAATTAAAGAATACCTAAAAAGTTGGATAGCTTTACAGGGTTCATGGATTGGAAGAATTAATATTTTTAAAATGACAATAGCACCTGATTGTTCTACAGATTCAACACAATCCCTAACAAAACACCAGGTACCTTTTTCCCCCCAGAAATTAACTTACTAAAATTCATATTGTAATTCAAAATGTGAGTTCTCCATAAATTTCAGACATGAAGGTAATGGAGATAATGTATCTGAGCACATTTCTCATTGTATTTGTAATAGATCCAGGTGCCTTTTTGCATTTGCAGTTCCAGGAACGGGGCCCAGGAATAGTGGAGACCTTGCAGAGCCCCTCCCACACCTGTGTTTCTCTGGTTATTCCATCTCCATTGGTTCTAATTGGAACCAAGGCTTCCAGCACCCAGGGAAGGGGCTGCAGTGGCTGTGTCATGCTTATTACAGTAGGTCATCTTGGAATACAGATAATGTTCCCTGTGCACTGGGCCACATCTCCATCACTGCTGACATATCCCTAAAGCAGTTCTTGTAGCTGAGTTCCATGAGTTCCAAGAACATGGCCTTGTCACTACCTTCCTCTCAGGAGACTCAGTTAGAGGAAGGCAGTGGGAGCCAGACACTAACATCACTTGAAGGGAAGAAGGCTTGGTGCAGGATAGAGTGGTCAAGAAAGAACTACTAAGAACATTTTATCAGCTCAGGAGCATGTGTAGGTGAGGCTGATGAGGGGCTTTGTCTGAGAAACAGTGGTTTCCCAATGCAGTCAGGGTCCTTCACTCAAAGCCATTCTAAGGATCATTCCTGATTCAAACATCAAATATTATTTTCACAGGAGAGAATCATGGCTGTCCTTTCCCCTTTGTCACAAGAGATAATAGAAAGAGTTATTTCTTGTTGGGATCTTCTGTTTGTATTTAAGATCAATACATAATATCATTAATTGGTAAATTTGGAATCAATTCATACAGTAAATCATATTCTTATTGGACCTTAGTTTTGAACCAAATTCAGAAGCAGCTCCAAGTGTTATCTATGAGTTCTGACAGTGGCCTGGTGGTACACCTGGACACAGGGCCTGATGGCTCACCTGCTCGCGGGGCCTTGTTGTCCACTTGCATTCTATACTTTGTTTTCTTTTAATGTTTACCTGGAGGTCCTGGGGGTTGAAACCAGGTCCCTCCATATGGGAGATGAATGCCAAACCACCGAAGCCATATCTGTTCCCCTGATATATCTCTTAAGTTTGACCAATGATACTCAAATTTACAATCTTTTCCCATACAGGATGATCATAGAATAAATCAGATTTAGTTTATCACCAGCATTCTAAAAACCAGACCTAGAGAGAAAAACTAGGTCTGGGGACAAATGCATGATTTCTAAAATAGTGAATGTTTAGCCTATCCCGATTATCACAAAATCAAGAGAGAGAGAATATTTGCAATACAAACCTAATTAAAAAATCAAATGGCACTTAGAGAGAAAGGAAGGAATAAGAGGGAGAAATTAATGAGGGAGGAGAAAATTTGGGGTAGTTCATTTTCTGATTTGTTGTGAGGGTTACATGTATGTAAATATATTTAAATACCTTTCAAGTTGTATACTTTATTTTTTATTTTTTTTATTGTTCATAAAAATCAAGATTTTTCACAGTACATACCAATATTTGTAAAATGATATACAAATATATATGCATATATGTGTATTTTCTTACATAAATGTTATTATATATATATATATATATATAT
>JAQZBX010038013.1:0-23579 GCA_029593785.1 Cabassous unicinctus | reverse complement strand
TTTTGACTTCGCTTCCACTTTCTCAGGAGCAGGTTTAGCAAATATCCTCGGCAACCTTCTCTTGGGCTTCTCCTTCCCCGCCGCTTAGGCTGAGCTGACCTTCCTCTTGGGCATCTTGGCTATACTGCGGGACGGTGTGCGCAGAGAGCCTTCTCGAATCCGGGTTGCTGGCTGCTACCGTCCCTTCTGCGGCCCGAGCTGCTGGGACCAGCAGCGGGGTCGCTGGGAGAACCCTAAATTTTTTTTTTTTTAAAGATTTTATTTTTATTTTATTTATTTATCCCCCCACCTTGCTGCTTGTGCTCGCTGTGTCCATTTGCTGTGCGTTTTTCTGTGTCTGCTTGTCTCCCTTTGTTGCAACGTCTTGCTGTGTCAGCTCACCGTGCCGCGCAGGCTGGCTTGCCTTCACCAGGAGGCTCCGGGAATCGAACCCGGGGCCTCCCATATGGTAAACGGGAGTCCTATTGATTGAGCCACATCTGCTTCCCCTAAATTTTTTAATAACATCTTTATTGAGACAAAATTTGCATACCATAGCATCTATTTAAAGTGCACATTTCAAAGGTTTTTAGTATAATCACAGAGTTGTACAAGTATCACAAAAATCAACTTTAGAACATTTTTTATCACTGAAAAAGAAACTCCTTTCCCCTCAACCTCTCTTGTCCCCTATAATCCCCTGGCAACCACTAATCTACTTTCTCTGTCTCTGGATTTGCCTATTCTGGATAATTTATGTAAATGGAATTGTACAATATGGTCTTTTGTGACTGGCTTCTTTCAGTTAGCATAATGTTTCCAAGTTTCATCCATTTTGTAGCATTCCTTTATATTGCCAAATAATTTTCCATTATTTTTCCATTCATTTTGATGGACTTTTAGGTTGTTTCTACCTTTTAGATATTACAAATAATGCTGTTGTGAATATTCTTTTACAAGTTTTTGAGTGGATATGTATTTTCATTTTTCTTAGGTACATACCTAGGAGTGGAATTGCTGTGTTGTATGGTAACACATGGTAATTCCCACCAGTAATGTATGAGGGTTCTGATTTCTCCATATCCTCAACACTTGTTGTTATCTGTCTTTTTGATTATTGGGGTCCTAGTGGGTATGAAGTAGCGTCTAATTTTGTTTTTTATTTGCATTTCCTTAATGACTGATGATGTTGAATATCTTTCTATCTGTTTATTGACCATTTGTGTATCTTCTTTGGAGAAATGTCTATTTAGATCCTTTGTCCATTTTTTAAATGGGTTGTCTTTTTGCTGTTGAGTTGTAAGAGTTCTTTAAAATATTCTAGATACAAGTTCCTTATAAGATATATAACTTGCAGGCATTTTCTGCAGTTCCCTGCGTGTGAGTTGTGTTTTTGCTTTCTTTGTGGTGTCCTTTGAAGTGCAAAACTTAATTTAATCTAAAGGATAAAAGGGACCTAAAATTGTCCAGGATGGTGCTTGGCATATAGTAGGTACTCTAATATCTACTTACCTTGAATGTGATCCTCTGACTCAGATAAAGAAGTTCTTCCACAGCAATGATTTTCAAACTTTTTGACTGCAACCACATTAAACAACAACAACAACAACAAAAACAACTTTTTACATCATGGTAGTGGAAACGCACAACAAATTGAAGATCTAAATAAGTATGTCATGGAACAGTACTTATGCTTACTACATCTAGTAGTATACTTTTTATTCTACTCTGTTCTATTTAATTTTCTAAAAAATGCCAGCCATGATGCACTAAAATGATTTTCTAGCCTCTAATGGGTCATAACCTGACCCACAGTTTTTAAAACTGCCGTGCAGGGTTCCTAGCAGGTAAGCTCAAAACCTATGAGACTGCCCTTCATTTGGAAGCTCTGGTTAAAAAGGATTTAAAAAGTTGAGTCAAAATATGCCTCTTTGTAGATTCCAGCCTTTAGGGTTTTTTCTTTTCTTAATAGTTTCCCTGGCAATAGTATTACAGGCATCTCTATGGTTGTGTTACTCTTCCCTTAGCTGTTATATGGGATCAATAAAATTGACCATTGAGAGTGCTGGCAAAACTTTCTTTAGGACAATTTCTGTTACTTTTTAAAATTTAAAATTTTTAAGATTTGAAATAGTTCAGTGATGCAAAAGAGGATGTAGAATAATGTGGCAACATCCTTGTATTTATCACCCAGAACTAGCAAAACAGTAGTTTTTTTCCCCCAAAGAAATAAACATTATGGATTCAATTGATGCCCTCCTGCCCTTCCATTTCCCCTCCCTTCTCAGAAGAAATTGTGGTCTTGCAATTGGTGTGCCTCCTTCCTGGTTTTGCTTTCATACTTTTACTATATAAATATTTATCCATAAACAATATATAGTACTGTTTTGTGTTTTTTAACTGTACATATTTTATATCATATATATCTCATTTTGCCATGCCTCAAAATTGCTTTTTGATCTCTTATGTCAATATATATATATATAAATCAAGTCCTTTCCTTTTTATCACTATCTGGCTTTCCATTTTATAAATCTACCTTCATTTTTAAAATCTGTTTCCCTATTAATGGTACTTATGGGTTGTTTCCAACTTTTTGCTCTTATAAACAATGTATGCCAGTGACATACACATGTGTAAGAGTTTCTGTGGGACATTGTATTAGTCAGGGTTCTCTCGGGAAACAGAATCAACAGGAGATATCTGTCAATAATATGAGATTTTAAAAGAGTCTCTCACGTGACGGTGGGGATGCACAAGTCCAGGTTCCACAGGCAGGCTGCAAACCAGGGGCTCCAATGAAAGTCCGATGAAAGGTCGTTGGTGAGTTTCTGGGAGAAGTTGCCTGTCCAGCGATGAGCTGGGAAATTCTCTCTGAATGTTGAAATCACTTCCCCTTTTAAGGCATTCAACTCATTGGATAAAAGTGTCACCCATTGATGATGTAATCTCCCTGATTGATGCAGATGCAATCAGCCACCCATGCAATAAACTCACTGGTGATCGAAGTCCATAAATGCTTTTGTATTATAATTAGCCCAGTGCTTGCTGGAACAAACACCTGGACACAATTACCTGACCGAGTTGACACATTAGCCTAACCATCACAGACATACACTTAGAAGTGAAATTATTGACTGCTAGGGTATGTACATTCTCAACTTCTCTAGATTTTGCCAAATTCTTCAGTTGTGATGTACCAATTTATACTCCACCAGCAGTGACTGAGAATTTTTCTATATCCACACCTTCATCATCAACTGGAATCATAAGACTTCTAAATTTTTACCAATATTATGGGTATGAAAGGCTGTCTCATTATTTTACTTTCCATTTTCCTGATGGCTAATAAGATAAGTCACCTGTAGTGATCTATATTTCCTCATCTGAGCAGCCTATTCACATACTTTTGGTATTTTTCTATTGGGGTATTTGTCTTTTTCTTGTTTAAAATGCATTCTGAATTGTTTTCTATTTTTGGTTATCTGTGTTGCAAATAAATTTTTAGCTGTGTTTTATCTTTTCATTCTTATGGTTTCTTTTGTTGTAAACTTAAAAAAAATTGCTGTTATTCATATCAATCATTTTCTTGATGATTCTTTGTGTGTCTATTATTACCTTATTACTGGTGAGTTGACCATAGTTTTAGAATAAGACAAGTCCCTGATATAGCTTTCTTCTTTAAAAAGCATTGTAGGATGGTTGGTTAAGAATTACAGGCCCTGGTATTAGACTGCATGGATTAAAAATCCACTATATGAATTTTGAAAGGACGTAACTTCTCTAATGCTCAGTTTTCACTTAAATAAAATGGAAATATTAAATAGTATCCATCTCATCTGTTGTTGTGGGAATTAAAGGAGATAATACATGTAAAGTTTGTAGCTGAGCTTTTGGCATATATAGTAACATTTAAGTGTTAGCTCTTTTCTCACTCCCACCATTATCATTTTTTTAGTATAATACTGGTGCCCAATTCCTTATGTACACAAATCACTGATTTCCTTATGTTCACAGATTACTGAATTCCTCTCATTGTTTTCACAAGAGCTGTGATTTTAATCAAATGTTTCAGGAGGGTAGAGCACCATAGATTTTGGAATTTTTATTTGGTTCCAACTTTGGTCTTACTGCTTTCTTTCCAGGAATTTAACAAACTAAGTGGGTCTTGTTTCTTTTTTTCCATATAATATTAGCTCAAACATAAGGTAAGATTTCTTTGTTTGTTTTTTTAATTGAAAGAGTAATAGTGCAGCTCTATTACTTTGGGATAGGAAACATCTCTGCATTAGCTGGGAGCTGAGGCCTCAGCAGTCTATCCTGCATGGACCTGTACCCAGCTGAGAAGTGAAGAAGGAAAGGGGAGCAGATGCTAAGAGGTTAAGAGTCAGCGAGGTAAAGGGTTGGATTTATAGTTCCCAAGCCAGGCTGAGCGTAAGAATCTATATTTTCAGCGAACTTCCCAGGCATTTCAAAAAGCATAACCAGAGGATAAGATGTTCTATTTTAATACTTTGTTTCATTTTTCTTTTTAAAAACATGTTTTACCTGAGGAAGAGCACCAACTGCAAAATGCAAAAATCTAAAGGAACAATTGGGGGAGAAAGGGCTCCCATAATTTTATAGAATGAAACAATTCTTGCAGTGCAGTTCATGTTCATCTTCTATGAAAACTAAGATTGCCTTGCATTTGAAATATATTTCTGCCAATGAGAATGATTTTAATATAGTTTTTTTTTAACAACAGCTTTTATTGAGCTATAATTCACATACCATAAAATTCACCCTTTTTAAAGTGTATAATTCAGTGGTTCTTAATATATCTTTTAATAAACCT
Source organism: Cabassous unicinctus (assembly GCA_029593785.1). Taxonomy (NCBI): domain Eukaryota; kingdom Metazoa; phylum Chordata; class Mammalia; order Cingulata; family Chlamyphoridae; genus Cabassous; species Cabassous unicinctus. Next base: position 18,763 of record JAQZBX010038013.1, on the reverse strand, counting down.
TTTAGTCATTCTCAGTTCTCTGTTTTCCCCTTTCTGTTCTGGCTCTTTGCTTGTTTTTTTTCCAATCATTCTGTTATTTTTGGTACTATGGTAAACTGCTCTTGATCATAAGTTGCTTTGCTCAGCTTCTGATTGAGAAAACTCTGAGTCCAGCATTGGGCATAACCTCAGCTCAGTGGAAGAACTTCCACTTTCTTCTGGTGGAGTCCCATATTTAATAAATATTTTAACACTTAATCAGTCAACCATATGTTCCTGAATTTCCAACAGTTTTCAACAAACAGGCTTTCCAAAATCTGTTATTTCAAAGTCAGTTATTTGTGTTATTTCTTTCTCAAGAAAAATTGTTAGAATAAGTCCCGTATGCTTTTATTTTATCATCATATGTTCACTGCAGAAATTGTGCAGGAAGAGAAGAGCTCAGAGTGCAGATATTGTTGCTGATGGTGGTAGTGGTGTGTGTGTGTGTGTGTGTGTGTGTGTTGAGAGTATCACAGAGCATCCTATCTCCATAGGGCTCTTTGGTCAGTTTTAAGTGCTCATATTTTCATTCGAGAGAAACAGCTAACTTGTCTACACCTTCTGACCCTTGTGCAGTTGGGTATTTTAGTTATGTTCGAGCTATTAATCATACCTTTTTATAGCTCTTATTCTCTGCACTGTGTTTTCACTGGAACTAGAGATTCTTGATTTCTCTTTTTGTCATCCCGTCTTTGAATAATGAGGGAACTGAGAGGATTGGCAAATATTTAATAACTTTAATTCTTGTTCCCGAGCTCATGAAGTTTAAACTTGCCAGATTTGCAATCGAAAACTTTCCATTGGGTCTTTCATATTTCAGGTTAAGGCTCAATAAACTGTTTTGAGTGACAGTAATGCAGTGTGTGTGATTTGATTTGTGAACTGACATCCTTTTAATTCACTCTACACTCCACAAATACTTACCGAGGGCCTACTATCTACCAGGCATTGTTCTGGGCCCTTGGAATACATTGATGAATTTAAACACACACACACACACACACACATACACACACTCACACACCCCTTTCTTCATTGAGCTTATGTTTTAGCAAGTAGACAAAAACATAGAAAATGATGTTATATAATATGTTAGAAGGTGATAGTATTATGGAAAAGAAAAGGAAAAAATATAGTGCGATAAGGGACTTTGGGAGTTGAAGGGAGTGGGAGGGATAGGTTGTAATTTTTAATAGGTTGGTTTATTAGAGCTCCCTGAGAAGGTAGCATTGGGAAAATACATGAAGGAGCTGGGGAGGGAGCCCAGAAGGTATTGGAGGAAGAACATTCCAGGAAGGGAGAACAGTCAATACCCTAAGAACAGAGTGTGTCTGTGAAGTATGAGTAATAATACTACTACTTCAAAGAAGATGGGTCATGGATGGTCTCATTGAAAACTGTACCAAGAGAAATGTTGGAATCATCCATCTTTCTGGCAGTATTTTTGTTTTCATCCCATGCTCTCAAAGGATTGGATTATCTCACCAAAATAGACCATATCATGGCTGAATATAATCTGCCATCTTCCTCCCCTCCACAATATAATATATATGATACTATTTCTGTGCCTTAAATGTACTTCTGTTTTATGTTTAGTACATACATACGTGGTATGTAAGTATCAAAAACTTTTATAGCTTCAAACACAAACTATGTAGGCACAAAAGTTCAATCAACAGCTACAAAGACTGCAGTAACTCAATTCAATTCTGACTCGAACCATCTGGAGTTAGGCCAGACTCCACAGGTTAAGGGCAACCCTCTACAAATTGTCCTTCAGGTACCAGTTGCAGGTTTAGGGGCCCAGGCCACCTGTACTTATGACCAATTGGCTACAAATTCATGGGTTTCCACCACCCCCTTGAGTTTTACCTCTAGAATGACTCACAGAATTCACTGAAAGCACTATACTTATGATTATAGTTTTATTACAGCCAAAGGCTAAAAATAAGCCAAAAGAAGTGATGAATAGGGTGAGGTCCAGGAAGGTCTCAAATGCAAGTTTCCATGTCCTCTCCATGTGGAGTCATAACACATCACCCTCCCAGCCTGGAGGTATATTTTCTCATCATGGAAGCTCACCAGAGCTTTAAGAGCCCCCAGTTTATATGGGGTTTCATTACATAGGCATGATTGGTAGAATCATTGCTCAGCAGGTTGAACTCAGTCTGCAGGCCCACTTCTCTCCCAGAGGTTGGGGAGATGGGGCTGACATGAAGTGGCTCAAAGCCCCAACCCCCTAATCACATGTTGGTCTTTTTGGTGTGGCCAGTCCCCCACCAAACAGGTGTGGCTGGCCCCACCCTCTCATCTTGTTTAGCACATCAGATGTGGTCCTGGGTCCACCATGAATAACAAACAATGTTCCTATCAAAGTATAAAGATTCCTTCCCAAGGAAGTGGGGACCAAGACCAGCCATGTTTCATTGCACTACACATGGCTATGTATTATTATTTTTGTAGATGTTTTATCCAGTGTGGCAGGTGGATATTTATAGTGCTAGCCTGCCATAGAGTTTGCAAGGTAATAAATATTTTCAACTGTGCCTAAGAGATGAGAGGCATACTTCCAAGCCATAAGTCTGAACATCTCTTGTTTCACAAATGGAGAAAATAGGCCTAATTTGCATTAATACATAGTTTTGTTATCTATTTAATAAGATGACTCAGCATTGGAATGAACTACAAGTGGAGGTTGTGTAACTGTCTCAAGAGCTTACAAAATAGGTGAAACAATCATTTTTAAAAATGGGTTAGAGTACATGTTTGTTTCTACACAGGTAGGGAACAAATCACGTATCTCATTGAGGTTCCCTAAAACTTGAAGATCCATTTTTTTTCTCTCCTGTAGATTATGCATATTTCAAGTCATTGTAGCCCTATGAAATTGGTCAACAAATGATGGCTGAATAAATGAACACAGGAACACAGGTCAGAAGTTTTTAGGGAAATTCATTGGAATGCATATGCTGGTAAAGGTTAGACCCAGTATAAAAATTGCAGTGCTTATAACAACTTGAGAATAACAAGACAATAAAGTAATTGGTTTAGCTATATGAAAGCAACATTTTTATGTTTATTCTGTGAACTACTTCCCATTTTTGGCTAACTACAATTTGAAAAATGACTTTTGTTTATAATTTTGTCAGATAATAGTTGTCAGATTTGTTTAAAATTCCTAAGTGAGCACATACTTTGTGCCAAGCAAGGTGCTAAGCCTTGAGGATATGGAGGCACTTGGTGTCAGTGTTGAGAGTGGAAGGTGGTATAGCTGTAATGCATGGACCTCAAAGAGAGGGAGATAGAGGAATTGTCATTTGGAAGTAATAAAGATAAGCAGGAACAATTTATGGCTCCTGCTTATAACACCACATTTTATTCACACATGCTTGAACTTTTGTTGCTTATGTGGTATAATAGTACCTAACATTTATGGAATTAGATTGTTCTGTGCACCTTGTATGTATTCAGTCTTCACAGCAGTCCTCAGAGCCAGGTACTATTATCCGCATTTTATAAATGAAGAAACTGAGAACTTAAATATCTTACCCAAGATCGTTCAGCTAGGAAGGGGTGGAGCTAGGATTTGTACCCAGGAAATTTGACTCTAGAACCTGGAGTCTCAGCCTCTGTCCTCTGCGGCTTTTCATACGTAACTGCTGGCAGTTTTCACCAGAGGGAAAACTCTTTTGGGCAAAACAATTTAGTGCTGGATTATGTTACTGCTTGTACAGTAGTAGCATGTCTTCACTAGCAATCAGTATCTGTGAACAGGGACTGTATTTTCCTGAGTCCCCTATGGTTTTTATGGAGTGCTGTGCATATGGTAGGGGGTCAGGACTTGTTGTAATGGAGATGGTAGAGCATGCTGGGAGGACAGTTCAGAAGGGAGTTTGCTGAGGATGCCAGTCTGGGGGACATTTTAGTCAGGAAGCCTTACCAGGCGGCACCTTCCAGAAATTCAGTGGGAGTGGTTGAGAGTCATGACCTACATGCTTTTCTGAAGTGAATAAGTTCTCCTAGGGCAGGGGTTCTTACCAGGTTGAGTGTCATAAAACTGTCTGCCGCTACATTCTGAGAAGGGGTCTCTGGTTTTCACCTGACTGGCAGAGGGGTCCGTGGAACAAAAAAAGGTTAAGAACCCCTGTCCTAGGGTATCGTTTAATAAATGAAATATAACCTCTATTTCTTCTTTCAAAGTAAATGTTCATTTGCTGTAGAGCAACAAAAGCAAAAACTACCATAAAAATGACAGAAAGAATGGCTTTGCCCAGCCTTTTTCCTTTGCAAAAGAGAATCAGGATATCTTCTTGGAATCCTTTCTTTAACCCAGCATGTTAGATGCACAGAGGCCTCATGTAAACTGCCCTAGTTTGCTCCCAGTAGGTAAAGACTTTATAACTAGAGAGTTGGTTTTTTCAGCTGTGTCAAAACACATCAACCGTATAGAAACCTAAGTCATGCATTGAGCATACAGAAAACAGTACGCATGCTCCCACATGTATGCATGTGCTGTTGGGCTAAGGTTGACAGTCTAAGCAGAGGGAGAAAATGAATGGCTCTGGTCTAGCTAGTGGCTCCAGAGCCCTGCCATTCTGCCTGAACGAGGCTGATGGCTCCTTGTGATTCTCTTTGTTCATCCTTTTTGTTTCTGACCTGAGGGGTCAAATTCTGTCATCCTTTCACTTGAAATTGTTTCTATTAAAAGCTGAGTTCATGCCAATGAAGAAGAGTAGAGACTAAGGGCTTTATTTCCCTTTTTTATTCTGACATGCAGTCATAAAATTAATGAGAATCGCCATGGTTATTGTACTTTGAAAAACATTTTAATTTTTTATTTGTATGAAGATGTATTTCAGAGCAAAGGGACAGTTTGCGTGTGGTTCTGACTTTACATCATTAGACACGGTTAGTGTTCCTAAGTCTAGGAGACCCATCAGCAAGGATCTGTATCCTCTCTCCCTCATTTAGAACAGCCATTATTCCTTCTATTTTGTGCTCTTCTGAGTTGATTGCACCAGCACGACACATTTTAAATGCTTCAAATGGTAATTATTTTCCAGACTGCATTTGCCTACAACTGTCGCCCAATCCCTGCTTCCTTTCTCTTCCATAAAGTATACACACACACAAACACTGCCTTTGATCAGAAACAAACTTTTTATTAGTGTTTTTCTCATAGCATCCTATAATTATGACTATTTTTAGTTCATAAATGGGAAAAACCAGATGAAGCATAGGAAGTTTTAGTAACTCCACCCTAAGTCAAATGTAAAGCTACTAGTGTGGCAGGAAGAGCTCTGATATCCTCCCTGCCCTTACCTGTATCAAGGAAAAGTATCAGTTTCCCAAGTCTGATTCATCTGAGGGAAGTTTGCCTGATGATTTTGTTGCATGTAAATGCTAGGGTTCCTTGAACTCAGATTTAAATACAACCCAATATGACTACATACTGTATTGTTCTTGGGCTACCTAGTATCTTAAAGGCCTGCTTTGACTTTCAGGATTATGCGAGTAAGCGTTTTCTTGTTCAGAGCTTTAATTGAAGGCCTGGTAATGGACGGCTAATGGCAAAGATGATGGAGAGACTGATTTATCAGAAGATAGCTGGAACATAAATAGGTAATGAGGCTGCCTGACTTCCTGAATGGAGATGAGAATATGGGAACTGGTGCCAGAGTCAGCTGACCCTGCAGAAAGAGGGAGCAGGGACCCTCTCCACCTCTGGCTTGTTGGAGCAGGATCCACTAGAGAGAAGGTCCCTTGGGAGCCAGTGAATCACAGAATCCAGGGCTTGCAGTGCTCTCAGAACTGGAAACTCAGCAAGGCAAATTCAGGGAATGCCTCTTAAGAGCTATTTTTTATGGGATGTATGGTCTCAAGTGGGGGTTCCTGAATACTGAGCTCTACAAGGACATAATGTCTGCCTTCAGGTAACACATCCCCAAGTAAGGGCAATTATAAGTGGAAGACCCAGAATTCAAACCCAGTTCTGCTTGACTCTAAAGATTGTTTTGTTTTGTTTTAATATCCTGCTACCTGGCATTGTTCTAGCTATTGTCATACTAAATGCAGAAGGTTGGATTTCAAGACCAATTTGGTTAAGGATAATGTGTAAATTAAATGCAATATATGGTGCAGCTTATGAAAGCTATAGATTTCATTGAGTTGACAATTAGAAAAGGGAGATGTATTTAACATAGACAAAGAGATATAAAAATATGGGTAGAAAACCCAACTGTTCTTACATGAATCATGCTAATTTATGTCTTTGGTAGACTTGTGTGGGAAGAATCTTCTTTTAACAAATACCATTGTAATACAGTTCAGAAGATTACTTTCATATCCTAACTGGCCACAGGAAAACTATCTTGCTAGTGCAGCCACAACAAATTCTGAGTGAGGAATCTTAATCATGTTTAGTAGATGGTGCAGTATCAATCTCCTTTAGCTCTTTTGCCAGAAGTTCACATAAGGCAATAGCATAAACACAGTGAAGTTATGTTGATTCTTCAATTGCCTTTTCTGGTGTAGAAAAGAGGGATAATATATACAAGAACACTTCTCTATTAACATTTTATTTCTTATTGAACTCAAGGTTCAAGATATAGACTCCAGGAAGCACCCTTGTATATTTTTATTTTTTATTTATTTATTCCCTTCCCGCCCCTGCCGCTTGTGCTCGCTGTCTGCTTTCTGTGTCCTTTCACTGCGCGTTTCCTCTGTGTCTGCTTGTCTCCCTTTGTTGTGTCATCTTGCTGCGCCAGTTCCCCATGGGCGCTGGCCATCAGCTCTCCACGGGCGCAGGCCAGCTTGCCTTCACCAGGAGGCCCCAGGAACTGAACCCAGGGCCTCCCATATGGAGGGGAGCCCAACCACTTGAGCCACATCTACTTCCCTTATTTATATTTTTAATACTAAGTTGAAGGAATCAGAAGGAATCAAATGGCATAGAAGTATTTCGAATACAGAGTAGCTAAAGATTATGTTATATGCAATAAAGACTTCTTTTTAAAGTTAATTCATTTCATAATTTTTGTGCTACACAATGCCATTTGATTGGTAATATTCTCACTACATAGGTGTTCACTGATTTATTATTCATATTGGACCTAATTAAAATCCAAACTACCTTGCCTTTCTCCTTGTGTTAAAGTTCTAATATTACCTTGAATGTTTTAGTGTCACCTTTGCTTTAAAAAATAGTTATCAGTAAGAGACTGTTAAGAAGTCTGTATGTGTTTGCTCTCTAGGACATGTAGGTTAGCCTTGGTTCATTGGCTCTTGGAGATATGAGTAGAAAGGACTGGCTGCCAAGAGGAAAATAAATAAGGAGCATAGGGATCATACTAACTTCACATTTAAATTTCAGCTATTGCCCATGAATAATAACAGGTCTCAATCTGGGGATTGTATCGGGTTCTTCTGGTCCTAAAATTCTATGATTCATTATTGAAATTTGAAATTAAAATTATCCTTATGCAATTATATTGATTTATTAAGAGTTCTTACCATCTGGGGTGTTATTTTATATTTTTGCAGTTTTCTCCTGCAGTCTTTTGTTTCACAGCTTCTTTAAATGTCAACCTCATTGCTTGTCTCAATCCTTAAAACACACGTGCACACACACACATTTTACCATACATGTAATTTTTTTCCTTAAAGATGGATTTTCATACATATTTTTTAAACTATAATTCTCAATTTTCATGTTCAAAATTGGCCTTTGAACATGTACTAGCTTTTCTGATGAAAACACATCAGAATTCTAAAGACGGTTTTTCATGTTTTGGTTTTCTTTTCATATTCTGGTTCTAAAAGTGCACCTATTATAATAATTACTCGTTAGAACCCAGTAAAACCTGCAAGCATTTCCAAGCTGCAGAGTGAAAGCAAGGGGTTGAAGCATGATGGAAAGGGTCTGTCAAGAAATGAGATGCTGTTCTGCCATTAACTAATGGGACTTTGGATGTGACATTTGCTCACACTGACCTGTTTCCTTATTTGTAAGATGAGAGTGTTGTATTTTATGAGCTCTAGTTGTCTTCCCAATATGACTCTATGATACTTAAGTTTTTGTTTTTTAAATCACAAATAATCCTTAAGTAGTAATTTGAAAGAATGCATGTCCACAAAATTATGTATTTCAGATATTTCTGAAAACCGCTATTATTTTTAAAATCATCAACTTTTTAGAATTTTTCTTTGGCAATACGTGTCAATCCCCCACCCCAATCTTTACTAGTTATCTAGGTCTTCACTCAGATGTTCCCTCCTCAGAGGGCCTTCTAGAACCACCTTAGACCCCTGTCTTCCCTGGTTACTTCCAACAGCATTACCCTGTTTTATTAAATCTGAAAATAGTGTGTTTGTTTTCTAAACTTATTTTTCATTTAATTGTTCATTTTCTGTCTCCCTCTACTAGAACATGAGCTCCACTAGAGCAGAAACATGGTCAGTTTTCATCACCACATGTCTCCAAATCTAAATAGTTCCCAGCATTTGTTAGGGACTTAATAGATTTTTGTTGAATGAATAAATCTGTGTATAGTCTACAGAAGCCTGCCTCACATTAAAATTGTATTAACTTTCTCCTGTTCTTATTATTATCAATAATGCAAGCATTATTTACTAAACATCAGTTAAACATGCTGTTAGTATATTTCATTTTGAATTTAAATATAGCAGTTTCTCTATGGGACAGGGCTAAGATCAATAAAATACCAGATGTAATATAGAGTTGCAAGGAAGATAAAATTAGAATTAATGCAAACAATAAATACCTTTCCAAAAAAAGAATGGTACTATTACCTTCATCCAAGCAGTAACCATGATACCAAGATGATAAGTGGCACCTGCCCAGTATTGATATTTCTAATTCCAAGAAAGCTGAGGTAAGATCTATAACAATAACACAAGTGCCAAGGGAGAATGGAGGAGGGAGAGGTTCATTTTAACTGAGACATCAATTCTGGTGAGCAGGACTTTACTTACTTAGGCTGTTCTCAATACGTGGTTCTTAGCACTTCTGGAAACTCAGTGTTTAGGCAAAAGGAGCAATATTATTCATGGATACAGCACTAAGAAAAATCCTTATGGAAGGACTGCATTTCAGTATTTCAGTATGAGGTGGTTTATAGCTGTTCAATTGGTTAAGTTATGCATTCAAAGTCAATCAGGCACTACTAATTGAATACTGTTGCTGTTAGAACTTCACGAGGTTCTGACTGTCAGTGTGAAGGAAGAGAGGGAAGATTTCTTGGAAGAAGAACTTGATTTGCATTTTGATGGATGGATAGGGCCATTTCTGGGAAACGGCCTTGGTGAAGCTCACTAGCCAAAGGTCTGGTTCAGAAAAACAATCAGCAAAAGTGATGAATGAAAGCCACAGAAAAAGTTGGAGTCAACAGAGCTTGTTGAAGTCAAGAGTAGAAGAGAGAACTGTGTGGATGGGTGCTCGTGGACTTGTGTGCCATCATGCCTGGGATGATGGAGGTAACTGTGGAGGATCTTGAAATCCAGATAGAGAAGGCTTGAATTTGATACAGTAGAAAATGTGGGGTTTACACTTGGTATTTTTGTAAGTAGGCAGATTTAGAAAGATCTGTGGCAGACGTGGAAATGGAGTAAGGTGTGGCTACAAGAACTATCACAAAAGAAAAAAAGAAACCAGAGTTTGGTGATATCGGGGATGTTAATTGAATTGGGAAGAGTGAGGAGTTAAAGTTGAATGGTTAATAAGGCTGTGAGGTATGCAGATAGTTCTTCATCCTTAGGTTTTGTCAGGATTAAAATGTGTTAGAAACTGAATTTCAGCACTCTCTCACCCCCATTTATTTTAACTAAAGCTTTGAAAACAGAGGAGGTATCCTTTCTTTCCAAAAAGCTTTGTTAAGCTTTGTTAAGCTCTCTCTTTTCACCTAATATCATAGTTTACTGTGGTTGAAAATCTCAGGCATGATTGAGGTGCTTTTTGTGCCCCACAGAATCCAAGGATGTCCTTTCCTGTGATGTGCTGGGCCCCAGAAAGCAGCATCATCATCTACCTCACATGCTACATGTTTTTCATCCCTAAAATAATGCTTGCTATTTTTTCTTCCTTTGGAGGAATTACACACATTTATTTTAGATATTTTGGGTACTATGGAAACTTATAAGCCCAAGATTCAAATAGTTCATAGTCCAACTGTTTAAATATAGCCACTTTATTTATTGAGGAGTCAAATGGAAAAGACAGTTTTGCATTGCTTCCTCCTTTCTTTTAACTTAATGTTCATAATTATTAAATGTGTTAGTAATGTTATTGGCAACACTACATTTTAAAATTTAGAGTACTCTGGGAGTCTCACTGAGAATTTCTAGAGTGTCATAGGAAATAGTGTTTTGTTTTTCCCAAGAAAAATTAGATGTAGAGAGGTTCATTTGCTCTTAGGAAACCTCTGTGAAATTAGGTTTGGTAAATTAGACCTGAAATATTATTCTTAAGGTATATATTTGAAATATGAGGACAACTGTTTTTAGAGGTTTGGTTATCTTGCTTCTAAACAGATTATATTCACCATATTATTTTACTCTTGAATTAAATATGTTCCTTTTTTCTTTTTTAATATACAAAGCTTAATTTTAAAGGGCCAGTCATTTAATATAGAATAAATTAAATGAAGTGCAGTCTTCTCAGAAATGAAATGTTCAGCCACTTGAGAGAAACTAGAAAGGTAGGGCACTTGTCCTCCTTTTTTGGGTAGCAATTTACTTCTTAAAAGCTTGGCTTTAAAAGGTACACATTTTAATTTAACATGTTTTCATTTATTCTCCGCGTTGAATTTATTTTCTCATTTTTGATGTTATAAACTTTTATAATGATCACATGAAATACCTGTTGTCTGGTTGCTGTGGTTGAATAACAAATACCTTTTATCTTTTTGATATTGCAGTTGACTCACATTGACCAGGCAAGCTTCCAAGTTGATGCTTTTGGAACATCATTCGTTCTTGATATCGTGTTAAACCAGTAAGTGTTGAGCTGCACTCATTTTTGTCAGATACACATTGGATTCAATTTCTTATCCTCTTGTAAAATTTTATTTTCTTACTACATTTTACTTAATATTTCTATACCAGTGAGTAACTAAAGCTATTATTTCTACTGACTATAAGCTATAAAGTTTGGCAAATACAGGATATAGATATCCATTTGAAATTGAACAACTGTAACAGATTTGAGAATGTAAACATGTACTCTGAGTTTCCCAAGAATGACAATAAATTATGAAAATAATACTTTGGGTTTTGAAGTGTATTTCTTAAGAACAACAGAATGGAGAATGTTTTCATTTTTACCTAATAATTCAGAGAAATGGCTACATGATGAGTGATTCCAAATAATGCCTGGTGTCTATTAAATCTTTTGATTTGGGGATAGATTTCTTTGAGGCTTAGGGTGCTGGGATTATTCTGTAAAAACAATATAATTTTGAAAATACTTGTTGTCAACTTAGAAGGCATGGAAATGAATCAGAATTTTAGCGTTTAATCTCTTGCCTTCTGGTAAGTATGGTGTCTAATAAGTATTCCTGGACATTTCATTGTTATCTGTTCACTTAAAACAAAACAAAAAAAAAGGGTTTCTCTCCCGTTTCCTATCATGACCAAATAAGAAGAGTCCAGGGCTCTGCCAGGCTGGAGTTCCTGAGCTGGGTAGGGCCAGCTCACAGCTTTGCTGGAAGCAGCTATGCAGCAGCTCAGGAAGGCAAGACGGGCAGACAGACAGACTGAAAATAAGAACTTCAGTTTTCTACACTGGGGAAAAACTAGATTAAAGACTATATATATTTTTAAAGGGTATGCTCTTCAGTATGGTAGACATTAGCCATATGTGGCTATGTAAATAAACAATTAACTTAAAGTGAAAAATTCAGTTCCTCAGTTGCACTAACATTTCAAGTGCCCAGTTGATATGTGACTATTGTGTCCTTATTGGACAAGGCTAAACACTTGCATCACTGCAGAAAGTTCTATTGGACAGTGCTGGTATAGAGATTTCTTTTGGGGGAGGGGCACACATGAGTTGTTAGTTTTATTTGGGGTAAAAGCTTGCACAGTTCTGAGGCCATGAAATGTTCACATCAAGGCACCATCAGAGATGCTTTCTCAACAGAGTGACCCTGGTGTCCTGCCATGTGGCAGTCAGGCATATGGCAATGCTTGTCTCTCTCTGGGCCTCCTCTCTCAGTCTCAGCTGCTCTGCTTTCTTCCCGAGTTCAGCTGTGGGCTATCATGCTATGGCTTGTCTCTTCAGCCTTGAGTCACTCCATGGGTCCAGCCTCTTGGGAACTTCGTGATAAAACTTTGGCTGCTAGCGATACTCCACATTGAGTGACCTCTCTCACATGGTAGAATCCAAAATGGTGGTTTCCTTTCTCTTTGTGTATGTCTCTCTCTGCGTCTCTGTTTATATAAAGCTCCAGTAAGGAGGCAGAGGCTCAACCTGAGGTGTGCCTTACTAATGTAGTCCAATCAAAAGGGCCCCACACCTTCAGGAATGGGTTAGTTCAAGAACATAATCTTTTTCTTTCTGGAATTCATAAAATAACTTTAAGCTGTCACACTCTCAGATACCCAGATAGAAAAATTTTAACATTTTGCCACATTTGTCTTATAATTCTATTTATCTAGCTTTGTATCTATTTATCCATTTATCTAGCTTTGTATCTGTTTATCCATCCATCCATCCATCCATTTTCTGAACACTTGACTATAGGTTGTATAAAACATGCTCTTTGAATTCTTAATACTGCTGTGTACATTTCCTAAGAACAAGGATATTCACTTATGTAACCACCTTAAATGCAGTTGTCAAGTTCAAGAAGTTTAACATTGATGTAAAGCTTATAGTATATATTCTACTTTTTTCATATATCCCAATAATGTCCCTTTGAGCCTTTTCTCCTCCCTTGCTAGATCTCATCCAGAATTACATATTGCATTTAATTGTCATTGTCTCTTTAATTGTTCTTTCTTTTCTTTTTTTTTTAAATTATGGAAACGTATTTACAGCATAAACTTTCCCATCTTAACCACTCCCAAGCATACCATTTAGTGGGATTAATCACATTCACAATATGATGGTACCTTTATCAACTTCCATTACTAAAACTTTCCCATCTCCCCAAACAGAAACCCTGTACCCATTATGCTTTAATGCTTCATTCCCCCTCACCACCACCACCGCTGCCCCTGACAACCTGTACTTCAATTTCTGTCTCTGTGAGCTCGCATTTCTCCAATATTGTCTTTGTAGTTATTGTGGTACTTAAATTGAACATCCTAAATCTGTAACAATCTTGTTTGCATTGATACTTATCTTCAATAGTATACACAAAATAAGTTACTGTACCCCTCTCCCCCCCAACATTTATATAGTTCTTGTCACAAATCACATTTTTATATATTATGAGTCCAAAACCATTGATTTATCAATACAATTTATTGCATTTGCCTTTTGATCCTGTAGGAAATAAAAAGTGGAGTTATAAACCGAAAAGACAATAGTACTGGCAATTATAACTCTCTTTAGCATCACTTGTAGGGCTCATCTAGTAGTATTGAACTCCCTCAGCTTTTGTGTATCTGGAAATGTCTTAATCACTCCATTTTTGAAGACAGTTTTGCTGGATATAGAATTCTTGGTTGACAGTTTTTTTGCTTTCAGTGCTTTAAATATGTCATCCCACTGCCTTCTTGAGTCTATAATTTCTCATGAGAAATTGGCACTAAATCTTATTGAAGCTCCTTTGTATGGGACACATTGCTTGTGGCTTTCAGAATTCTTTCTTTCTCTTTGGCATTTGATAGTTTGATTTTGATATGCCACAATATGGGTCTATTTGGATTTATCCTGTTTGGAGTTTGTTGAGCATCCAAACAGGATCAATAAGGAGGTCTGGTCCTCCTTATTGATGATTTCTAATGCTTTAATATCCTCCTTTGTCAGTTTCCTTGTGTGTTTTTTAACCTTTTGTTAAAACCTGGACATTTTGATATTTTAATGTGTTTTTGCTGGAATTTAGACTCTGAGACATCTGTTCCTTAAGCTTGTAACCAGCTAATATTATGACACAGCTTTCAGCTTTCCTTGAATGCCATGCAAATAAATAAATGAATTAATAAAGAAGGAAAAAAAAGAGAACATCTTTCCTAGGCTTTGCAGATTGACTTGTGCAAGTGCTCTTCCCTAGGGGTTGCTTATCCAATCAATGAGTTTAGAAAATAGCTCCAGGACAAAGTATAGGGCCCCCCTGATCATTTCTGTGCATGTGTCTTGTCTTGGGAATGCCCATATGGCCTTAGGAATTCCCCCATTTGTACTATTCTTAATGTCCCATCTTTCCTAGGAAACAGATTCTTCATGTTCCTGGGCATGACACTGTATGTCCTGTACCCAACAATCCTTTTCCTCAGGCAGCATGACTTTGCTGTTCTCCCACAGTGTTTTGTAAGGAAAGCACAGTGAATGGCATCTACATGCAGGGCAAGTTCTGGGATGGCAAGTCCCTCAGGCCACCATTGGACAGATTGGGTCAGACATACATGCTCCCAGTATGTGTGCAGAGGTTACTTTGCTCCCTTCAGAACTGGGATCAGGGATCCACAGGCTGGCTCAGTGCTGAGCCAGTGAGGGGTGGGGCAGGTGCTAACCATGGAGCCATAAGATCCTACCGTTTATAAGCAGACTTTTTCTTGATCTGGCACTTGCCCTGTTATTGCCATTCTTTAACTATTTTCTTGAACTTTGAGAAAGATTCTGCCAGTTCTGCTGGTTGTTCAGAGCTTCTCTTGGGGGGATGGAGGCCTGAAGCATTTCGCTTCACCATCTTGATTGGGGTGGGGCTTGAATAGGTTTCTTAAAAGCTTTTTTTCTTATGAAACAATTCTAGAGCTGTAAAACATGAGTTTTTTTTAAAGCTAGAGGCAAACTGAATAACTGTATTTATGTGTAGCTGAATTCCAACTGGATAATGGAACTAATAATACATATTTTTAGATTGTAATGGAAGGAAAAGCATCATTACATAATATTCCTTCTGAAAGTCCAGTAAACAAGCTTATCTATAACCAGATTATACAAGAAGAGTTCAAACGTCAGCTTTTAACTTCTACAGGAGACAGATAAAGAATATGGGAGGTTAAAAAGGAAAAGCACATCTAGTTCCTGTTTTGTCAAAATTATGAAGAACAGGGTGGGAAGCAATTTGCAGCTCCTTCATGGGGTCACACAGTTGTGAAATTTCATTCTTTAGGACAGATATATTAATAAAACCAAAGATATGGCTTGGCCTGGCGACACTAGTCCTGAGGCTACTTGGACCTTCCCAGAGGTCAGTGACTGGTAATGTACTTTATTGTGAAACATTTCTCAGAAAGAAAAAGCCTCAATAAAAACATTTAACTATATTATCTGAGCAATTCAGGCCAAGGCCTTTCCTGTAAATCTCTCTCCTGTTCTTCAGTAAGTGGATAATTAAACTGCCCAAAGCAAAGAAAGACTATAGAATTTTTTTTTCTTTTTTCAGTACTCCTTGATCCTTTACAACAGGTGCTCTGACAAAAAACAAACTACACACACGCAAAGAATCAAAAATTGCACATAAACTGTGGTTGGTTGTTTTAGAATGTGAAACATATAACTTGATTAGAGACAAAGAACACATCTTTATAATCTGTTTTGTTTTGTTTTTTTATTTTATTTTTAGGAAGGGATTCTGCTGTATAGCCCTCAAATTTTGGATGATCTAACTTCTAAATTTTGACTCTTTTGTATAGATTCTCTATCTTCTTATTCCAGCAACACAAAATATTTTCTCTTGCTGTATGATCCTCATAACAGTCTCTTTTGTTCCTGTATCACAGTGGGGGGATGACGACAACAGGAACTAAAAAAAAAAGACAGTTGTCAGGAGATGGGGTTTCCTATGCAGAATGGGAGGTGGTGTGGAGACTGGGGAGGGGAGGTGGGAAAGGAGGAGCACCCATATTCTCTTTTTTTTTTTTATAGAAACTAGTTTTTATTATTCCATTTACATGAGCCTCATTTCCTCCAGGTATTTTTTTTTTTTTTATTGTTCATAAAAATAAGATTTTTCACAGTACATACAATATTTGTAAAATGAAATATAAATATATATGCATATATGTTTCTTACATAAATGTTATTTTATATATATATGGGTGGAGGAGCACCCATATTCTCTTTAAATCGATAAGTCTCAGCTTGTTTTCGCTCATTGCTAACCGGTCACCACTTGCTCACTTAAATGTGGCCCTTGGCTTTGCAGTGAAAACAGGAATCACAATGGGTAAAAGACAGGGTGTGAATTCAACTGTAATGAAAAGTTAGCTCTGGAAGAGTGTTCTGTTTACACTGTAGTTCATAATGATGATAAAAATAAGCGATGACGATAAGATTATAATTAAATGATATTATATAATGATAATGAATAATAGTAACTGTTTTTAATAAGTCTATAATTGAATATCTTCCTGTTCAACTAAATTCACTATTGGAAATATTTATTCATATGTACATTTAATACAAAATTATTGCATACACATGTGCGTGTTATGTGTGCATCTGGATGTATATGTACATTTGTGTGTATCTATATATATATGTATGTTAGATTTTTAAGGACCTAGTAAGCGCTAAGACCTCTTCTAGAGACCCTGAGGACTCCTTTGAAACAAGGAAATAAGGACTCTGCCCTTAGGGGGCCTCCATTCTAGTTAGAGTTAATGAACGTGTTGACTAACAAGGTAATTTCAGAGAGTGACAATTGCCATTATTAGCCGAGTACCTAGTGTGGGATTAAGGATGCTATGTGAACAGAGGTTGTCAGGAGCAAGCCATCTTTGAGGAGGTGACATTTGAATTGAACCGACCCCAAAGCAGAGGGAACAGCAAGTGTCAAGGCCTGAGGCAAGAAAAAGCTTGGCAGGTTGAGGTTCAGAAAGGCCCAGGAGGTTGGAACAGGGTAAGCAAAGAGAGTTATTAAATGAGGTTGGAAAGGTAGGTGGGATGAAATCATGCAGGGGCTCATAGGTCCCACAATTTGTTACGTTACTCACCCTTTCCCCCACTGGCTTATGATAGTCTTTTCATGATAATCAGTTATTATATGTTTTAATGTCTTTTCAAAGCAATTGGGCCTAGTACCATCGTACTATTTATTGGAGCTTTGTAATGTGTTTATATATCTGATAAGGAAAAACACTCTCATTATTACTTTTCATTTGCAAAATTTTCTTAGATATTTTTGCCTTTTCTAACATGGAAATTCAGAATAATTTTGTCACTCCTCCCTTTGGACTTTTAATTGAATTTTCATTAAACCTGTATTTTAATTTGGGAAAAATAGACATTTTCAGAGTACTGAGTCTTTACATCCAACAGAATGGTGCACTTTTTAAAAGCATTCTTTTATGTCTTTCAGTAAAGGTTAGTATTTTTAGTTTTATAAGTCCTGCATATTTCATGTAGAACGTTTTTGTGGGAATTGTGTTTTTTGTTGCTACTCTAGATGTGGTATTTTTTCCATCATATTTTATAATTGGCTATTGGTGTTATATAGGAAAGCTATTGATTTGTGTTGTACATTATTGAACTTTATAATATTGCTAATGGCTCTTTATTGTTCATCCTGGGTTTTTCAGTTTAACAGTATTATGACTGGCAGATCATGAGAGCTTGTTTTTTTCCTTTCCTACATGATACTTATTGCCATTGCTCACCTTAATTCTATTTCCAGAAATTTCTAAACAGTATTTGATGATAATTGGCATCTTTGTCTTGGTCCTTTTGGTAACTGGAATATCTCTAGTATTCATTGTTAGGTAGGATGTTGATTATTGATTTGAGAGAACTATTGTTTATCATGTTTAAAGCAGTATCCCATTTTTAAAATTGAGATATTTTCACATACCCATTATCTTTTTAATTAAGCTGTTTTTTAAGAGTGGTTATTAGAATTTATTGAATGCCTTTCTAGTCAATTCAAGTGAACACATGGTTTTCTTATTTGACCTATTATTGTGATTTATCATATTAATATTTCCCATTATTAAAAGTTATTTCTGACTTAAGGGGATAAACTTTAGCTTGTCATGTTGGCTCCTTCATTGTTTTGGCCCCTCTTTTATTCACTTCTCTAGTTGTGACTATAAAATGGAATTATACTTCCTGTTTTTATCTAAATTATTATGGCACAAGCCTCTGCTGGCCTTCCTGCAGTAAATTAACTCTTCTCCAAGTGTTTCCCTCAACTATTTCTGAGATTGTTTTCTAGCTTTTCATCTTGCCACTGTGCTCTGCCTCTGAGAGAACCCTAGCTGTGACCCTCAGGACAGCCTTTCTGCTGGGCACAGCTGCCCTCCACCAGTGATTATCTGCACGAGGTTACTGCAGGAATCCACAGCCCCAAACCCAGTGTGGCTGCTGGCAGGCCTTCTTGAGGAGGGTCGTCAATGCCCCTGTTGAGAGAGTGCAGACATATCCTCCTCTCAGGGCCAGGAAAAGGAAGGGGCCAGCCCTTTCTTTCCCTGGCCCAGGGCATCTGCCATTCCACCTCAGGGTAAAAAGGAATGGGGACATGGACTCTCAGAAAGTGAAATTGGACCCTCAATCTCTGGGTTGATCTGACCTCCATGATTGACAGTACCTTTCCCAATGTATGGCTTATTCAGCCTT
>JAQZBX010038012.1:0-23567 GCA_029593785.1 Cabassous unicinctus | reverse complement strand
TATTATTGAAATAATGGAAATGCTCTAATAATGTTTGAAGTGATGAATGCACAACTATATGATTATACCAAATACCATTGATTGTAAACTTTGCGGGGAAAAAGAAAGAATTGTAGTTCCTTTGTTTTGGTGGAACTTACAAATGTTTGCAGGCAAATTGAGGCCAGGGCTAGGGCTAGGTCTGTCAACAGAGGGACCTCGCTGATGCTCTTAATTATCTTTGAAAAGCCACTGATGAGATGCATACCCTGCTACTTGGGCAGGAAAGCAGAAGAGAGAAATATGATGCCTCTATGCTATGAGCCTAACAGCACCTTTCCTTCAAGGATCAGCTCCTTCAATTTCAGAGCTTTTACATTTGTATAGTGCTTCAGAGTGCTTGCATCCACATCACCTAACTGACTCTTATATATCTACCCCCGGAGGCTGAGAGGCTCCTGGCATGTTCCCTCACTGTAGACCTGAAGGCACAGAGGGGTGAAGTGAATTATATCACTTTACAAGGCCAGGTATGGCAGAGCCCAAGCTGGGACTCTCTTGACTCCCTCCGCAGTGCCCCCCTCAGCACATCTCTCACTCCTCACAGCAGGGAAGCCCTGTGGGGACTCTCTACCTGTCCTTTCAGCCTGAAAGATGTGTTAGCAACAAGAGCTCACCATATTAAAATCCGGGCTTCTGACCCCATGGCTGGCAAATGCCCTCAATAGCCAGGCCACCAGTGCTTCCAGGTGCTTCCTTCCTACTCTTGCCCGCCAGGGCTGGGTCCTCACAGTCCCTATGAACAAAGAACAATTTCATACGTGGTTGGAAGCATCTCTTTTCTGAGTTAAGGTGAAGACAGTTGGAACTACTCACCATCCCTCAAATGCATCCCCATTTTCCTCTCTTGCTCCTTCGTTCAGTTTCAGTTTCCTCTCCTGAGCACTCCTTCCGACATTTCTACCCTTCTTCATGCGTTACCTCCTTCTCGAATCCTGAGCCACAAGTGAGTTTTTTTTAATTTTTATGGGGGTGGGAGGGGAGAGGACAGGTCAGTGTGATGAAGTAGGAAAACCTTAGAAATGGGGCCAGGCACACCTGGGTTGGAATCCAAACTGGTTCATTTACTTCCTGATTGGCCTTGGGCAAATTATCTAACCTTTCTAAATCTCAGCTTTCTTACCTGCAAAGTGGGGATTGAGAATATCTAGGGTGTTCTTGTGAGGATTCAATGGGATAATGCATGAACACACCTGGGACACAAAGGGCCTTTCTTATAACATTTATCACATCGGGCTCTGCCTCATAGAACACAGGCATCCTGCGGCACAGGGCTCTTTTCTTCTAAGCCCGGTGACTCGAGGGCAGAAACTGTGCCCTGATGTCTGTGCCCCGGCCTGTTGTTACCACCCCCTCCCCACAACATGTGTGACTTAGTGTGATAGGGACGATGATATCTCTGTGAGTTTCAAATGAGATAACTGGTGGATGTCAGATTATTTTTCAAAGAATAACATACCATACAAATGTAAGGGGTTCCTGTCTTCAGGCCTCAGTGTTCTGCCACTCACAGCTGTGTGAACTTTCACACGATATGCGCTTTTGAGCCTCAGTGAGAGAGAAATGACAATACAGGGCCTTCTTCCCAGAACTGTCATGAAGTTAAATGCCTAGTTCATAGCAGGTACTCGGTGTTGGTTGTTCTTTTTCCTTCTGTCATTCCTAGGGCTTGGGTGGTGTATTAGTCAGCCAAAGGGGTGCTAATGTGAAACACCAAAAATGGGTTGGTCTTTATATATAAAGGGTATTTATTTGGGGTAGAAGTCCACAGTTACCAGGCCATAAAGCTTTAAGTTTCTTCTCTCACCACAGTCCATTGCCATGTGTTGGAGCAAGCCAGGGTTCAGGCTTTTGGGGTTCCTCTCTTCCCGGGGCTGCGTTTCTTTCCGGGCTTAGCTCCTGGTTCCTCCACAAGGTCAGCCGTAGACGATCAGGAGAATGGCTTCCTTCTCTTCTGGGGCCTTCTTTCCAACATCAAAACTGCTTCTCAAAAGACTGCTTCTACTCTGTTCTTGCCATGCCTTTTATATTCGATTCCCCACCCACCAAGGGGTGGGGCTCAACGCCCTACTGACGTGGCCCAGTCAATGCCCTAATCATAACTTAATCATGCCCAGATTAACAAATCAGTTTACAAGCATGATCCAATTATATTTTTGGAATTCATAATTACATCAAATTCCCAAACGGCTATAGGTGGGTTAGGGGCATCCATCAATTCTTGGTCGGCTCTCCAGATATCCCTGAAAAGTAAGGGTTCCTGGGGAGGGGCATATTCAGCTTAGAGGTAAGTTTGCTGACACCAAAGCCAGCCTGCCTGTAAGTGGAACTAATCTTGGGACTAAGAAGGAACATGGCAAGGCACATGGCAGCGTCTGCTGCTCTCTCCCTTCTCTCCCGGGTTTCATTCCTTTCAGCTTCATTTCTCTCTGCTTCTACGTGTTTCTCTCTGTATTCATCCTGTTTATAAAGGACTCCAGGATTAAGACACCCAGCCACAGAAGAACATTTTGCATTTGAATGATTGTGCATTTATTTTAGGAGTGAAATGCAACTAATGCAGCAAATTTGTGATTTCACAGGTGTTATTACTTAAGACAAGCTGCTATTTAAGTTTTTAAAAAGCAGCTGTGTACACTTAAGATTTATTCATTTCATCGTGTGTAAACTTTATCTCAAAAGGAAAGAAAAAACCATAAAATATTGAACTCTAGTTAATAATAGACATGATGAAGTGTTTAGGGACAAAATATAGTGATGCCTGCACCTTACTTTGAAATGCGTCAAAAAAATAAGATGGGTGATGATGGAGAGGGGGATGGATAGATAAGATAGATGTGCAATAAAGCAAATATAGTAAAATAATTGTAGAACCTAGATGGTGGGTATATGGATGTTCAGTATACAATACTTTCAACTTTTGTACATATCTTTCAATTTTCATAATAAAATATTGGAAAACAAAAACAAAAAAAGACGCACCCTGGGCCATGCCTAACTGAAGTAACCTAATCAAAAAGTCCCGCCCACAATAGATTCACACCCACAGGAATGGACCAGCTTTAAGAACATGATTTTTCTTAAAGTCATGTGGGGTAAAACACAACTTCAAACCATCACAAATGGGAAGATAAAGGTCACAGGCTATGATTCTGAGGCATCTCCTGGAAGTGGAGGCTGAGCTCATCCTCAAAGATCCTTCCCAAATCTGACATTTGCTCCCCATGATTATGAAGCTTCAAGTAAGTGGGTTTGTGGGTTTCTTTGTGTGTACACGCCCCCACACATCAACCATTCAAAGTCAAATGAAAATGACGGGACATGATGGCAGCATTACCTCCCTGGTGTGCAGTAGTTAGATGGGGCTGTCTGAAGAAGGAAGTTATTAACAACAGGAAGGAACTTCGTACATTTCACCCTAAGCAGAAGAAAAAGCTACCCTGCTCCTTATTTCATCCAAGCTTTTCAGTCCATCTGGTAAGTACACCTAATGTGCGGGTAAAACAGTGGCCTGATGTACGCAGCAATTTCAGAGAGCCTTCAAAGTCCTTTTGCCTTTGCTGCCCCTATACACACTCCCTCCTCTTTCCCTGAAAACACCTCCCACGTATACCTGCTCCTGAGATCGGAAATCAATATTTACTGCAGTGCTTTCAAGTGAGATATCTCATTTCTTCTCTGTAACCACAACGTGAGAATGGAGTATTGGCCTCTCGGTCACCCAGTCACCAGGCGTGGTGCTCTGGCGTCCTCACTCTTTGCTTCAGTCACATTGTCCTGTGGTCAGAGGTGATGCAATCACGGCACACCTGAGAGAGGGAGGCAGGCGCTTGCCCCAGGGCATGTGTGGCTTATGGCAGTGCCTTTCCTGAGAGCAGATAACGATAGAGATGAGGACCTGGGATGGCCGAAGGAGAGCTTTCACACAGCAAGAAAAAGAAGCAGGGCCAGGATGAGTGGGAGGTCAGCAAGGTGCCGGGGTGCAAAATTCGAGGAGCCCTCGGTGTCTGGTGCTGGCCCCTCACTTGGCACAGCACAGCCCATAAGAAGCTGGGGTCACAGTCAGGCTGCTTAACCCACCCTTTCCGGGTGCAGCCCTGAGAAAGGAGTCATTTTTGTTTATTTTGGTGTTGAACTTACTTAGTAGTGGTGATCCCTGCTGGGTGCATTCTGGGATCTGTCTGGTTGGGACTGTGTAGTGGGGTTAATAGTGTACCCCCCAAAGTCATGCCCACCCAGAACCTCAGAAAGAGACCTTATTTAGCAATAGGGTCTTTGCAGAGGAAATTGATTATGATGAGGACATGGTACTTTAAGATGGGCCCTAAATCCAATATGACCAGTGTCCTTATAAGAAGAGGAGAGGACACCCAGAGATAGACAGAGAGGGAAGAAGGTCAGGAAGAAGGTCATCAGGGTGATGCAGCTACAAGCCAAGGTATGACAAAGTTTGCTGGGAGCCCCCTGCCGACGCCTTGATTCCGGACTTCTGACTTTCAGAACTGTGAGAGAATGCATTTCTGTTGTGGTGTTTTGTGTTTTGTTTTTTTTTTTAGATTTATTTATCCCCCTCCCCCGCCACCCTGGTGTTTTTGTGCTCACTGTCTGCTCTCTGTGTCCATTTGCTGTGTGTTCTTCTGTGTCTGCTTGTCTTCCCTTTAGGTGGCACCAGGAACTGATCCTGGGACCTTCCAGAGTGGGAGAGAGGTGCTCAATTTCTTGCACCACCTCAGCTCCCTGGTCTGCTGCATTTCTTATTGTCTCTCCTCTGTGTCTCTTTTTATTGCGTCATCTTGCTGTGCCAGCTCTCTGCATGGGCCAGCACTCCTGCGTGGGCCAGCTCTCCACTTGGGTCAGCTCGCCACATGGGCCAGCACTCCTTTCACCAGGAGGCCCCGAGAACTGAACCCTGGGCCTCCTTTATGGTAGATGGGAGCCCAATCGCTTGAGCCACATCTGCTTCACGATTTCTGTTGTTTTAAGCTACTTAGTTTGTGGCAATTTGTTATGGCAACCCTCGGAAACTAATCTAGACTGACAAATTGATGGATGAGCCTCCCAAAGGGGTTCTGAAGGAGCAGCTTTTATGTGTCTGTTAAGGCGGGGGGCGGGGTTGGAGGAGAGAGCAAGAGGAACAGGCAAGGGGCAGTGTGGTCAGGCCCAGCCTGGCCTGGGGATGGAGTCTGAACCTTCCAAGGTAGCAGCTGGCAGGGAACACAGAACACCTTCAGAGTCTTGCCGCTGTGGGACAGCCTCAGCAGCACCCCCTGGGAGGGCACCAGGCTTCGCAGGCAGGAGCAGGAACTGGCTGGAGAGAAGTCTGTGGGGAGCTGACCCTGAGTCTAAGCTACTCTGGGGATTCCCAGAGATAAGTGGGAATGGCGGGAGGCTCCAGGTGGGGGCACTGAGATCCTGAAGCAGCAGGTAGATGTGGGATGACAGGAAATGACAATGGGACTTTTATGTTAAGATGACTATTGTAGCCACAGGCTGGGGCTTAGGGGATGTTTTGATAATAGAAGAAATCTTGCCTAGGACTTCCAGCAAGGAAAATATGTCAAAATAACCTCAGGAATATTTTGTCTTCTCTTATTCCATGACACTTTAAAAAAGATCTTCAAGGTCAAGGAGAGGCGAGTAACAGCAGCCTTTTCCCCTGGCTTACCTCTCTTCTGGCACAATCCTGTTTCTCAAGGGTGGTGAAGCACAGCAAGGAAGGCACTCTCTTGGGGGAAAAACTGTTAGTTCTTGAGATAGAAACCTAGAAGAAGTAAGATAACATCTGCTCTTTGGTAGATGGTACTGTTTGTGAAAGGTCATCTCTTTAAGAGCTGCTTTTAAAAATTTAAACAGATGCCTTTAAAGGATTATGGTGTTTCAAATGTATTCTTGTTACATCCAAGGATCTCTGTTCCAGAAAAACATATTTCTTCCCGGAGAGGCAGCTGTGGCTTAATTCAGTTCCGTGGTGAGGTTAAGTAAAGCAGCTGTGGATGGGTTTGTGAGGGATACTAGGAGGAATTGGCCATGGCTTCTGTCCTCAGGAGGCTCCTACTCTAAATGTAGAGAGACCATGTACACAGCTGGGTGAATACACTAAACAGTTACACTAGATTACATTTGAGCGTTTTGGTTCTGCATCCATAGACCACTGTGCATTACAGCAGCACTACGAATAGTAGCCCCGAGCCTGCCAGACCTGGGTGGTCTTTTGAGGGCTTCTAGGTCATTTCAGAGTTGGGAAATGGATTGCCCTATTTCTTCCTAATTTATGGACCTGCTGGGCTACTTTGGGCTTTAGATGGCACGTCTCCTATCTGTTTTCCAACTGAAGACACAAATGGCTGCTTTTCTTTGACACATCGTGCAGTAGAGGTGTGTAATGAGCCCCAGCTGAGGTCTGCTGTTCAGTCTGCATGAAAACTAGCTTGGGGAACTATAGAGGCGAGCAGGTCAGAGGGCTCAGCCAGGGATGGGCCTGTACTGGCCTGGACGTGGTGCTCGCTTTTTGATTTTTTAGTTTTATTTTTGTTTGTTTTGTTTTGAGGCCCTTACCTAGTTTAAAAGTTTTCGGCCTGGGCAAAGTTTTGTTTTTGACCCTGCAGTCTTTTGCTGGGGAAGGCAAGTAGCTCTCCTGTGTGAGATAGGCAGCCAGGCGCAGCCAGGGAATGAGCCAGCCTGGGTTCTAGTCTGGTTTCTTTATCAACCTCAGTGGTCCCATTTGTATGTAGAACAAGCCCTTCTGGCTTCCAGCTGAAAACAGGTGTGGCCATAAAACTGAAGATAAAAGTTGTAGAGTTGCCTTCTGGAAGTATCCTCTCTTTTTACACTGAAAACCAGGCCTCCATGAGGAAAGCCTGGCCAAGAGGAATACCAGGGAGAGTGAACCACAGCCAAGCTGGGCTCAGGGCCATCTTGGGAGGCTTGGCTGCAGACAGCTCTCCTGGGACACCCAGGCCTTCCTTACACAGTGTCCATACCTGCGGAGAATAATAGTCCAATTAGAAATGGATGTGGCTCCTTCTTTGTGCATAGCACTTTACAGTTTGCACACAAATTACCTTGCGTGTTCTCCAGACTGCACAGACTTTTGTTGCTCCCAGAGGTTTCTTCTCTTGTGGAAAGTCTTTCTACTTGGATTTGTTCTTTCCCAGCCCTGCCACCAGGCAGCGTCTCAGACCCCAAGGCACTTTCCCCACAGAGCACAGCATCCTCTCTGCAGGAAAAAGGCCAGGACAGGAGCAAGGACTGTGAAGGTGGGCTCTCCCCACTCCCATCTGTGCACTCACCCCCTGCATCCTGCCCAGCACTGCCTCTCCTCGGCAACCGTGAGCCTCCCTGGGAGACTGGTGGGTTCAGTGCCCTCATCTGCCACAGAGCAGCTCCTTCCCCCCTAGGGCGAGAGTTGACCAGGAGCTGCTACCTCTGATCCAGGCCCAGAGACCCACCACCCACGGTGCATTTTAAGCAGAAGCTAGGGCTTTTCCAACACAACTTCATGTGATGTTGGAGAAGAGTGCCCTCTAGTGTTGGTTCTTGGGCGAGGCGCGGAGTCGTCTTCCTGCCTCGGTAAGGCCTGGTGGGATCAGTTCTGCAGAGGAGTGAGAGGGTGAGACCAGCCCAGCAGGTGTGGCAGGGGAGAGGTGGGGAGGCCGAGAGCGTGGACTCTTGAGCTTCAGGAAGCCTGCCTGCACACACTTTGGCCTTTCAGGCCTGCTCCTGAACACAGAGCATGTCTGTCTCTGTCCCTTTTCTCTTTTAACACCCAAGACTCAGGGCTCTGAGAAGAGTAGCCGCAACAAGCTCATCTGCCTCTGTGACCCGAGAAGGGGGGGGTGGGAAAGGCATGAAACTGTGTCTGGGTATGAACAAGGGCACCCAGTTGTCCATTGGAAGTGCCTTCCCTTAGGAGGCCTCCGTCTGTGCCTCAGTGGGTTGGCCCTGCCCTCTGCAAAGGGAAAGCTCAGCAGCCTGAGGGCAGGCCAATGTTGGGGGGCACGCCCTGTGAGGGAGCAGGACCATGTGGTGACATTGGCTTTTTGGGGCCCCCCACCTTCACCAGCCCCACCCTGTTCTTTGAAATGGAGAATCCACATTTTCCCAGTCTTCGGTAAAGTGCTACGTAATTCTGGATTAAAGCTCCCTTCCCTTCTAAGCACATTACCTTCTAAGAGCCTCCTGTATGGAAATTTTAAAGCTGCCACTGGCAATGGGATGGGGAATCCATGGTGCTTATGAGGGCAGATGCTTTGGGAAATAAAGTGATAAAGGGATGCACGAAGGAAGAGGGCAGGGTCAGCACCACATCTCCCCATTCACAGACATACAAATACATTCAGTACCTCCTTTCTTGTTGTTTCCTATGAATGATAATCTACCTCCAGGTCTATGAGACTTTACTGAATTTAATGTGACCCCAGACTGCTGCATCTACAAGGTCAAATTGAGGGTTATTTATGTATAATTTTTGCCAAGTCTATATCCAGTCATAGGTAAGCTGACCACTCAGTCTGGTTTGTGTTGAACAGTCCAGGTTTACATCTGTCACCCTGGCATAATTATCCATGGTGTTCCCTTCCACTATGAAAACCATCCCCTTTAAATGGCATATTACACAGTCACCCTAATCACAGGTAGTCTATGTAAGAAAACAGTGAGGCTTTAGGATTTAGAGGACGTGGGAGATAATGTTACCAGGAATGTGAGATTAAAATGGTTATTATAACCTTGGAATAATTAGCACCAAGCTTCCTGGCAGCCAGAACAGAAGAAAAACACAAAAGCTGTGGAAGTTCATGCTGTCTTGTAAATGGACATATATTATGTCCTCTGGAGCAATATTTTGGTCAGGCACTAAATTTTAGGAGGAAGTTTTCACATAAGTTGGTATAAAAGGGTCACTGAGTCACATAAGTGGGAGTTTTTGCAGAAGTTTCTATGTGGCCATTTTTTATATTGATCTTCAAAAGTGACTGTGCTTTTCTAGTTCTCTCTCTCCTTTCTTGGAGAGGGAAGAGTGTTTGTTTCACAGGCATTAACTGAGATAATATGTGTGAAAGTGCCAAATAAACTACAAAACTCAAAACATTGTTTTTATTATTATCTTGTCCAAACCTCACCTTTCCTTCATGGGGCACCAAGATCCAGAGAGGGGAAGTGATGTGGCTAGTGAGTGACAAAACGGTCTAAGACTCCTGAAAACTCTAAGTGCTAATAAAACCTCAAGTTGCTGTTCACTATGACTTCATTGAAAATCTGCCAGGTCACCTGTGGGTGGTGAGGGTGGGGATCGGGAAGATGACACAGAAAGTTCCAGATGCAGAAACTAGAAATGGGTGTTTTAAGTCACCATCATGGAAAGATGTTAACATAATTTTCTTTTAGCAAAATAAAAAGCTTCCTTGTGGTGTTTGGTTGAGTCACTCCTGGCTGAAAAGTACAAGCACCACCTGTTCTTTATAAGTTAAGAAAAGGAACAACCTCTGCTAAGCACCATTCTCAAACTATATTCACTTAAAAAATGCTTCATCATTTCAGGGAGAGACTCTGTTTTGAACCTGTTAAAATGTCTATCTAGTTAGCCTTTATGTTGCCCTTCCTAACTCCTTATCTCCTTTCCATTAAAGCTGGGTTTTCTGCCTTCCTATTAGTTTAGGTAGACTTACGATGGCCACTCTCCAGCCCAAAGGTTTAATTATTGGCTTAGAAAACCTCTTCTCAGAACATGCTAAACTCTGCGGTCCCTGCCTTAGCCCAGTATCCCTAGAAAATGGAGCCTGGGGAGGAGCTTATAGGTAAAGTCTTTCCTGAGGAGAGGGATTGAGTTCCAGGAAAGTAAGAGAAAAAAACGGAAGTGAGAAGACAAAGCAAATACAGGGCAGTGCTTTGCCAAATAGGCCACAAGGAAAGAGCTGGCTGCTCAGCCAACAGACACTTGATCAAGGAGCTGGGCAGTAAGACTGGATAAGCAAGAGATCACTGACTTGCGTGGACTTGACACCCTGACAAGGACTCCAGGGCTTGTGGCAAACTTGCTGCTAAGGTGTCTCTTAGAAGCCTGGAGAAAGTGATGGCCAATGCTGAGAGAAAAGGAATTGACTGAGTTTCCCTGGCAGATGGCAGAGAAAGCATAAAGAGGCCAAGGGAAGTGGTCACCTAGGGAGGGACACATAATGAGGCCAGAAGATCCACTAGGGGAGAATGTTTGATCAAGGGCCCAGAGGACACACATTCACCAGTGCTCAGGAATGCATTGGTGGAGGGGCAGCAGCATGACAGAAGTTCAGAGCTGCTCAACTCTGCAGCCCAGGGCTGATAGAAGAGGTGGCCACAGAGCTGGGCTCGTTAATGTCCATGTGGATGATGTCCCTCTGCCCCCAGGTAATAGAGATCAGGTGGGGGCCCTTACCAGCAAGGCCAGAGGTTCAGCCATTGACTTGGGTAGGATGAGAACAAGGAAATACCCAGATATTTTGAGGACTATTGGACACAGGGTCTGAGTTGACATTGATACCTGGAGACCCAAAGCATCACTGAAGCCCCCTTGAATGGGACCTACTGGTTCCAGGTAATAAATGAAGTCCTGCCTAAAGCCTGCCCACATGGGAGGGAGAATGGCCTAGAAGAGTCAGTCATGAGCAAAGACACCTCAGGAAAGAAAACAGTCACCACCTGAAATCACCTGCAGGGAAGGGTTAGAGTTCATTAGAGGAGGAAGGTGAGGGGAAATATAATTATTTATTGTATTAGTAATTTTTATTTTCTAAATTCTCCAGGCTAAGCTATCAATATTAAAGTGAGCAAGTCATCAAGAGTTCCTCATTTGGTGAATTTTTCTGGAGGCAGAGTGCAGATTCTACAAGAGATTGGACCACCATCAGGGAGGTGACCATTCCAAACCCAAAGGAATGAAGGCAGCCCAGGAGCAGTCAACTCTCTACGGAGGAGGAGAGATGGGGCAGGCAAGGGGAGAGGCCCTAATGTCAATGCAGTCAACGTTCGTACAGCATTCCCTATGTCCAGGCCCTGTGCCAAGCTCTTGGGATACAGACATTAATCCAGTCTAGTCCTTGAGGTCCAGGAGCTCCCAGACCAATAATCAAGAACCAGCCAAGCAGGACATGACTGGATAGAGGTCATCTCTTTGGGCCTCTTTCCGAATTGGGGGTGTTGATATTTGCTCACTGCTGGGAAGGGTCGACCTTTGAGTTGTTTTCCCAGTAACACAAAAGTCCTCTGATCCACTGCCCACCTTGGTAAGAATCGGCCAGGTCAGGGCCAAAGTGGGGCCCTGGGCCTGTGGAGGCCCTCGGGCAGCTATGTGATAACTAATAGCTAGAGTGGCTGCTGACCCACTGCCCAGCCGGTAGCCTTCTAGGGAAATCAGTGCAGAAAGTACACTTAAGCTTGTGAGGTATTTCCCCCTGGGTTACTGTAGTGTTCTTGCCACCTTGGAAATGAGGAAGGAGAAATAACTAACAGCAAATGGCTGAACAAAATTCCACTGGACCGGAGAGGAGATGCTTGGATTCATCTTTAGGCTGCCTCCATTGCTGTCATTGGTAGAGGCTAGATTGTTATTGGGTGTGTTTGAGAAACTTAGCTCAGCAAGTTGGCTTGTTCTTGTTTTAATTATGAAAGTGCTAAATACTCTGAGGACAAATTCAGGGAGCAGTATAAAGTAAAAACTGCCTCCCCAGAGCCCTAGTCTTACTCCCCAGAGGTAATAACTCTTAGTAGTTTCTTATAAGTCCTTCTAGAAATTTTCTTAGCCAATGTAAGTATAAATATAGATAGAGATGTATACCCACCCCGTTAGCCATACTATATATCTGGTCCTTAATTTGCCTTTTTCACCTAAAATTAGATATCGAAGATCTTTCATACCAGGCTGTTCAATTTAATGGCTGAAAAATAAATTTCATTGTACAAGTGTACCATAATGTAGTTAACTATTCACAATTTGGTAGATATTAATATTGTTTTTAGCTTTTTGATATTATAATGTTATAGTGAACAAAATTATTCCTACATTGTTAGGTCCCTCTGTAAGTATATCTAGATGATACATTACTAGAAGTGGAACTTTTGAGTTGAATTTTGGAAGATATTACAATTTTCTCTTCAAAAAAATTTTTTGGGAACAGATAGTATATGAGAGTACCTGTTTTCCTACATCTAGTACCACCCTTGGACCAAGACAAGAGGGGCCCCTGCCATGGGCCCTGAGCTGCAGAAGGCTCCACTCTGGTTCTTCTCTGACTATGCCTCTTCCCACAAGGCAAACTCTGTGCTCACCTAGAACCCATACCCTTCCCCTTCTAGACCATATTCTGGGTAACAGGGACCCCAGAATTTTCTGCCCAACGAGCCCAATCCTGCTTCTGGGGTCTGCACAGACCTCTTCCCATCTATCTTCTGGCGTGGGTGTGGCTGGTACGCTGACCTCGAGGCCCTAGGGTGGCCAAGGGGTAGCTCTATATGGGGTGCAGATGGGGCTTGGGTGTCTGGGCTGGGATGGTCACCACATGGGCACAAGTCACCACACAGGAGAGGACGGAGCTGGGGATGGGAAGAGAAGGGAAAACAAGCCATGAACCAGAAGCTGGGTGCTGAGCCTCCTCATGTACCCATCGTCTAGTGCAGAAGGTGGGGGAATCTGAGAATTCTAAACCTGAACCTGGCCTTTCAGATTGTTGTTGAGGTATATTTGTTAAGGTAAGAGAAAAGAACATATTTTATTTGACAATTTGTTAACTTGATTCATAACTTTCAAGTATTTATTTATTTATTTATTTTTAAAGATTTATTTATTTATTTATTTATCCCCCCCTTGCTGCTTGTGTTTGCTGTGTCCATTTGCTGTGTGTTTTTTCAGTGTCTGCTTATCTCCCCCTTGCTGCAAGGTCTTGCTGCATCAGCCCACCGTGCCGCGCGGGCCGGCCTGCCCTCACAAGGAGGCCCCGGGAAGCAAACCCGGGGCCTCCCATATGGTAAACGGGAGCTCTATCGATTGAGCCACACCTGCTTCCCTCAAGTATTTAATTATATGGTGTATGGGTTTAACCCTGCAAATGTTAGGGGCAGGTCATTTCCAAGTTTTTAATTTTTGCCCATTCACTGGCAAAAAGTGCTAGAGGGAACTTTGATGGACATGTCTTTAAAATTAGTAAGGTGGGGGCACCTTTGAATGTTTCTTAGCCATTTAAATTTCTTTTTCTGTGTACCACCTGTTTATATCCTTTGTGTGTTTTGTCTTTTTTAAAAATCTTTTTCTTTTTGATTTGTATGTGTTGTTTTGTGTATTAAGCTAATTAGCTATTTGTCACAGCTAATGTAATTATTCTTTTCCCTCCCCTTTTGTCATTTATATTTTGATTTTGTTTAGGGTGATTTTTTCCCCATATAAATGTATAAATATTTTCTGTTTTCAAATTTATCCATCATTTTTCTTCTCTTTCCTTTTATGTTCTATCCTCTTTCTTTTCTCTCTTTTTTTTTCATGGCTGTTGTTTACATGCTGCTTACATGTTTTTCTAAACTTATCTCACTCTAGATCATTTAAAACAAACAAACAAACAAATAACCTTTGCTTTCTTCCAGCACATTTTGTACATATTGCCTCCAGACCCAGTCCAAAAAATCAGAAGAACCCAAGGCTTCTTTCCCCAGGAGTAAGTGTACGTGTAGCTATGTCCCAAGGGGCTTCACAAGACAGTAGGACCTAGGCCTAGGAAACTTTTTTCTCCATTTCTCTCAATTTATATATGGACAGATTTATTGAGATATAGTTTATGCACCATAAAATCCCACCTTTTCTTAGAGTGTACAGTTCCATGGTTTTTAGTATAATCACAGAGTTGCACAATCATCACCACTATCTAATTTTTGGAACGTTTTCATAAACCTGAAAAGAAACCCCGCAGCCATTAGCAGTCAGTCCCTTCTCCTCTCTCCCCAGCCCCAGTTCTGTCTGTATGAACTTGCCTATTCTGGACATTTCCACTTTGACACACTTTGTTCACCTTGCTTTCTTGGTTCTCTCCTACCTCACTGGCTGTTCCTTCTTTGTCTCCCTTGCCAATTCCTTCTCTTATCCCAGATCTTTAAATATCAGAGGACCTTGTGGCTGTTTGATATTACTTATGCATTCCAAAAAAGATACAGATTGTAAACTGGTCTGTTCTGGGTGAAATAACCCTTTGATTGTATCCGATTCAGCTGAGAAGTCTGATTAAATTATGTTAAGATTAGGGCTTTGATTCAATCGGGTCATTAGAGTACGATTCAGAGTTGAGTCCCAGCCCCCTTTGTGGGCTGATAAAACAGACTTTCACATGGAAGTAAACACATGGAGAAGGAGAACACAGAGGAAGAGAGAGAGTTCATGAGACAGAGGCCCCGGGAAGAGAGATGAACCTGATAGTCTACAGCTGACCTTGTGAAGAGAACTGAACAGCTGAGCCCAGAAAGAAATGAGCCCCGAGGAGAGAGGTAAGACTTATGCCAGCCTACAGCTGAGATCAGAAGAAGCTGGGACCACAGAGCCTTAAGAGGAAGAAGGAAGGCTGAACCCTCATAGACATTGCCCACCATCTTGCTTCAACACATGGCCAATGACTTTGGGTGAGAAAGTACCTTTTATGGTACCCTGAACTGGACTCTTTAGGGCCAAGCATCTACCCCAAATAAATATCCTTTATAAAGGCCAACAGATTTCTGGTACTTTGCATCAGCACCCCTCTTGGATGATTAATACAGACCCCAAAGCTCAAAGTTAGGACCATTTATTTTTCTCTATCCACGTTCACTCCCTTACTAATCTCATCCAGATTCAAGGATTTATTATCTCTAGCCCAGATCTCTTCCAGACTGAATTCCAGACTCCACCTCTCTCCTTGGATAGATAAGCATCTCAAACTTATCTTCAAAACTGAACTCTAATCCTTCATTTAAAATCTGCTCTTTCTTCCCAATTTCCCCCCATCTCAGTTAATAGCAATTACATCCTTCCAAGGAATGAGTCATCCTTAGGTGATCTGGAGTCATCCTTGACATTTCCATCCCCTTCCCCCTACCCTCCTGTTCACTGTTCACCTGATCTATTAGCAAATCCTGTGGACTTATCTTCAAAGCGTATTCCAGATCAGGTCACTTCTCAGGGACTTCACCGACATGGGCCTTCTCCAAGGCCATGAACCTACTTTTGTGTTGGCAATTTTATATTCTTTTTCTTAAAGAGGGCCCCCAAATTGCATAAACATCAGGTCCCACAAGTCTTGGATCCACTCCTGTTCCCAGATATCTGCAAGGTTCGCTTCTCCACCATCTTCAAATCTTTGTTCAAAGATGAGTTCAAAGTGAGTTTCTATTTGAAGTCGTACCACCATCCCTCCATGTTTGGCAACTTCCTATCCTTTTTCCCACTTTATTATTATCCTTAGCACTTATCATAGTCTGAAATACTGATATTTATTTATCTTGTTTGTTTTCTGTCTCTTTCACTGGAATTTAAGTTCCATGAGGGTAGGGAGTTTTTATGTGTTTTTTTCCCAGCTATATCTCCAGTGTCTAGAAAAATATTTAGTAAATAGTAAATACCCAATAAATATTTTCTGAATGAATGAAGTTCTACTTTTGGAATAAAGGGGTGGAATAAGCTATTTTGTATTTGTGGACACCAAAAGAGGGAGCAGCAGGACCCTGGGAGGCCAGAGGTAGGAGGAATGGAAAAGACAGATGCTCTTTCATCAGGGGCTGGATCCCTGAGTTCCCCTGACAGGCTGGTGTTTGGCCTAGAGGTGCTGGGGCTAAGAGAATATGGATGCTCTGTAAGGGGCAGATGTGATTGTCCAGAGGCAGGGACAGGTTGGAGGGCCCATTCCTGCTCCATGCTCTCCCTGTGGAAGGAGGCTCCACCTCTGAGCAGCATCTCAGACGTCCCTCTGCTTCTAAGACCTATCCCAAGAAAAGAAGCCCATCTTCCCCAGTAATGTTCCAGGAGACTCCTGAACACCTAAAAAGAGTAGGGTAGGATGAAGCAAAAATGAAAGAGTGTCAAGCATTAGGTTTGAGTGGGTAAGATTACCCCAAAGACAGGAAAATAGGACACAAGCTGGGAAGCTTAGGAGAGATCGGAGTGCACTTGGAGGTGGGTCAAAATACATAGTGTCACGAACAGTGCAGGGGTAATTAAAACTCATTGATAAGTGGTGCAGGCTGTGTGATTCAGGAGCCAGGTAGCTTGGTGGTGGCAGGCAGCACAGGTGCATCTTGCAGAAACTGTCAAGGTCAGTATCTCTTGACAGCTGGCCCTGTCACCAAAGACCCACCATCAGCCAGCCTGAATCTTTGAGAGGGTCACTGCCTTCCCAGGGCAGTCATTTGGCCTGAGTCTCAAAAACCTTTAAATTTTAACTTGGGGTTGAGAGATAGAGCAATAGCCAAGAATGCAAGTTTCCAAACCAACCTCAAAGGATTGACATGGCTGCTGCTTTAAAAGCCATTGAATACCTACAAACACAATAAAACAAAACAAAAACAAAAACAAAAAGCCATTGAGGGGAGCAGATGTGGCTCAACCAGTTAGGCGTCCACCTACCACATGGGAGGTCCTGGTTTGGGTCCTGGTGCCTCCTAAAAAAAGAAGACGAGCAGATGCTGCCCCCGCCGCAACAAGCTAAACATCGCCCTTGCTGCAAGCAGATGCCACAAGCCAGCAGATGCCACAGACCACAGAGATTTGGTATAGCTCAGGTGGTTGGGCACTGTATTAGTCAGCCAAAGAGGTGATAATGCAAAATATCAGAAATCTGTTGGCTTTTATAAAGGGTATTTATTTTGGGTAGAAGCTTACAGTTACCAGGTCAAAAGCACAAGTTACTTCCCTCACCAAAGTCTATGGCCACGTGTTGGAACAAGATGGCTGCCTACATCTGCCAAGAGTTCAGGCTTCCTGGGTTCTTCTCTTCCTGGGGCTTGTTTCTCTCCAGGCTCAGCTGCCCTAAACTCTCCACAAGGTCAGAAGTAGACTATCAGGCAACTGGCTATGTCTCTCTCCCAGGGGTCGCTTCTCTCCGGGCTCAGCTGCTCTGGTCCTCTATGTGCCTACTTCCTGGGCTCCAGCTCAAAACTCCCTTGTGTCCTTCTTCTCTGTGTCTTTACTTCCCCAGCTCTGCATCAAAAACTCTCTCTTCTCTGCTGTGTAGTCTTACTGACGTGACCCAATCAAAGCCCTAATCATAATTTAATCACGCCCAGGTACAGATCAGTTTACAAACAATCCGATATCTATTTCTGGAATTCATAAACAATGCCAAACTGCTACAGGCCCTCACCTCTCATGTGGGATGTCCTGGGTTCAGTTCCTGGTGCCTCCTGGAGAAGGCAAGGAAACAATGAGCAGACAGATGAGAGAACCATCTGGGCTGGGGGCAATAAATAAAGTAAATAAGTAAATCTTTTTAAAGAAAAAAGCCATTGAGCATTTAGAAGCAAAAGGACGCATTTTTTAACATGGTAATTTTATTAAGGGAATAAATATCTACAACTACATGGTATTCAAATTTGTTCAGCCAAAAATTTTAGAGGTCTTATTTTAATTAACCTAAACTCATTAGATTGACTTTCTTACTGTTTCTGGCCAAAACTAAGTTATCACACTCAAATTAATTTCTCCTAGAAGAGGAGCAAGGCAATTAAAACTACATATATGAGTCACTCATCTGTGGCAGAGTCTATTGATATTTGAAGGAATATTATTTACCCAAAATATTCAGTGATACAATTAACTCAACATACAACTTAATTAGCTCTCAATTAAATGGAAAGCTCCACCCTCTAGCCAATTTAGTTCATTGCAGTTGCTCACACGTGCTGGCACCATTGTTGGGAATGGCTGCTGAACTCTTTTCTGACTCTCCACCATGTGTCCTGCTCATGCCCCCTAGATACATAGCTCTTGGAGCTTGGAAGGGCAGTGCAGTCCATGGAGGAGTCAGGAAGGCCTCATGCTGGATAAAATCATGGAAAAACAAAACCCTAAGAGATCTTCAAGATTACCCAAGCCGACCTTGTCATTGTAAGTATGCAGAGATGGAGGTCCAGAAGGAGAGGTTCTAAGGTCTTAGGGCAAGATGGTGGCAGAAACTGGATGCCATTTCTGTTGACTCTGAAAAATGTTTGGACCTGCTGGACTGCTAATTTCTTATTAGACTCTAAAGTATGAGTTCTTCACAACATTGTCCTTCTGATGCGAGCTGCCTTCAACACTACTTTACCTCAGAGAACTTTAAAAACAGTAAAGAAGAGAACAGGAGGAGTGGACACCATCATTTCTCAGGGTTTCTCCTTCACTTTCTGCCTTCAGGACAAGGGGGACATGGTGAACATTTGATTTCAGTCCCACCTAATCTCAGGGAGCAGAAACACTAGAGAGACCTCCAAAGATTAAGTAAAGGTGGGCATAGATGTGAGTGGCTGTCCCCAGGGACTCTTCCATGTAAGGCTGTCATTGTAGCATCCCTTAGGTGACTCTGTTGCTGTCCTCTCAGGAATGAGAGGCCACCCATCACTATATGTGTGAAATTCCCTTCTGTTAACTCTGAGCCTTTGAACAAGGCTGGGCAAACATTTCAGCCTGGTTTCAGAACAAATCTGTCCTCCAGTCCCCTGGATTAGAGGAAAAATCTGTGCCTATGCCTGGGTGGAAGGGTGGGGAAGCAGCGACTCCTGAGGACAGCTTGGGGCTGCCAACAAGAAAGGAGCAAGGATTTCTAAGCAGAGGAGAACACTGGAGGCAGAAGATGGGGCTGTGAGGGGCAGCTATTCCTCTCCCCGCTGCCCCAATTCCCTTGGAGGAATCCTCTGATTCCTTTGGAAGCTCTTAGTGAAATTTTTTAGTGCTGAAGTGAGCACTGTGCCTACTTAATGTAGTTATTCCTTTATTTATTGTTCTAGAAAATATCTATGAAGCTCCTATTATATGCCTGGAATTGCTTGTAGTAACTCCTCACATGCCATCCAGTTGGCTTTCGATTTGTGCAAATACACGATGGAACTTGGAATGAGTTGCCATAGACATTGGCTTCTGTCTATAAGATTGTTCCACTCACTCTGCTTCTACTAGCTTTTACTCTCCTCTGGTTTGGGGACTGTATTAGTCAACCAAAGGGGTGCTGATGCAAAATACCAGAAATCAGTTGACTTTTATAAAGGGTATTTATTTGGGATAGAAACTTTTAGCTACCAGGCCATAAAGCGTAAGTTACTTCCCTCACCAAAGTCTGTTGCCATGTGTTGGAGCAAGATAGCTGCCAATGTGTGCAAGTGTTCAGGCTTCCTCTTCCTCTTAAGGCTCCATGGTCCCAGCTTCTTCCACTATCAGCTATAGGTTAGGATAAGTCTTTTTTTTAAAGATTTATTAATTTACTTGATCCATTTTAAACCCCCCCTTCCCCATTTGCTGTTTTTGTTTCCATTCGCTGGGCAATTCTCTGTGTCTGTTTCATCTCTTCTCATCCTCCTCCTCCAGTCTTCACCAGGATTCGATCCTGAAGACCTCCAATGTAGGAGAGAGGTGTTCTAGCCATCTGCACCACCTCGGCTTCTGGTTTTCGGAGCTTTCGGAGCATCTCGTCTTGTCTCTCCTTTTTACGTCATCATCTTGCTGCATGGCTCCCGGGGCCTGGCGGCTCACCAGCACACAGAGCCTGGCAGCCCATGCGCCTTCTATATATATATTTTTATTTTACCGGGAGGTCCCGGGGATCGAACCCAGGTCCCTCCATATGGCAGATGGACGCCCAACCATTTGAGCCACATCCGCTCCCTAGGGTAAGTCTTGTCTCACTCCTGGGGCTCGTTTCTCTCCAGGCTCAGCTGCTCTGCTCTCCTCACAAAGGCTAGCTGTAAACTATCAGGTGAACATCTTGTCTCTCTTCCTGAGGCGTCTGCCGTGTCTAATGAAGCCTTCTCTCTTTCCTCACATATCTGCTTCTCTGTGTATTTACTTCCCAGGTCTGCAGCATTAAAACTCCAACATCAAAACTCAAAACTCCACACTCAGCTCTGCCCTGTGGTTTTCTCTGTGAGTTCCTGCCCACCAAGGGGGCAGGGACTCAATGTCCTACTGACTGGCCCAATTAAAGCCCTAATCATAATTTAATCAAGTAAAAGTGAACCCTCTGAATCCAATACAATCTAATATGCCCAGAGGAACAGATCAGTTTACAAACATGATCCAATATCTATTTTTGGAAATCATAAATAATGCCAAACTCCTACAGGGAGTTTGCCCATCCCCCACCTCCAGCTTTGGCTCGGTGTCTTAACTCCTTGGATCCATGGACCTGTGGTTTTTTGTTTGTGTTTTAACCTATTATGTACTCAGTATTGGGCTAGAATGTATATCCCACGAAGGTAGGTGTTTTATTATATCTCCAGTGCCTTAGATCAGCACTTAGACCTCTCCATACTAGGTGTTCCATAAATATTTGTAGAATGAATGAATGAATATGGGGGAGTAGCAGAAAAAAAAAAAAGTGTAGGCAGCACCTGTGCCCTCAGAAGTCTTTTTAAAAAAATTTAAATCCCCTCCCCTTGAGCATGGGCTGGACTTAGTGACTTGCTTCCAAAGAATGGAATGTGGAAATGGAAAAAATAGTAACTTTACATATGGAAACCTACCAGACACTACCTTAACCAAGTGATCAAGTTTAACATCACCAGTGATAAGTCATGCTGACAGTACATACCCTTGAAAAAAGTGATGGGAGCGGCACTTCACTTCCCCCAAAACCAGAACCACTGTCAAATTATGAGAACAATATCAGACAAACCCAAATTGAGGAAAATTCTACAGCATACCTGAACAATAATCTTCAAAACTATCAAGGTCCTGAAAAACAATGACTGAGAAACTGTCACATATTAGAGAAAACTCAGAGACGAGATGATAAAATGCAGTGTGGTATCATAGATCGGATCCTGGAACAGAAAAAGGGCATAATTGACGAAACTGGTAGAATCCAAATAAAGCCCGGAGTTTAGTTAATAGTGATGTGCAATGTTAATTTCTTAGTTTTAACAAATACACCTTCGTGGTATAAAATGTTGACAGGGGAACCTGGGTTAAGTCTATGTGGGAACTCTCTGCAACTTTTCTGTAAATCTAAAATTATTCCAAAATTTAAAAAAAAAACTTTTTTTTAAGCTTCTGAGGAGGCAATCAAGCACCCTCCACATACACAGTTGTAAGGCAAAGCTGGCTGCCAGGTCTGGCCTCCACCCTGGAGTCACAAAAACACTACATGCTTGGTGTAAAAAAAAAAAAATCAAACAATTCAGAATTAAAAGAAAAAGTAAAAGTTTCTCTCCCTCTCTGTAGCATCTTGAGGTTACTTTATGAATCCTCAAAAGAGAAAGATTATGTTTATAAACTAATCTATTCCTTTGGGTGTGATACACTTTGATTGCATTAAATTCAGCTGAGATGTCTTTGAGTAGATTACCTGTTAAGATTAGGGCCTTTGATTTGACTATGTCAGAAGATATGACTCAGGTTGAGTCTCCGCCCCCTTGCTGTGTCCAATATAAACTGACACTCATACAAGAAGACACACAAGAGGAGAGAACTTTGTCATTTTTTATCCTGCCATGTGACAGGAGAAGGCTCAAACAGCTAAATCTGGGGAGAGAGGCACCATTTGCCTGATAGCTTACAGCTGACCTTGGGAAGAGAGCTGAGATTGATAGGAAGCCTTGAGAGACAAGCCCTTTGCCAGCCAGAAGCTGAGATCGGGAAGAAGCTGGGCTCAAGGAGCCTCAAGAGGAAGAGGAAGCCCAGAGGGGAAAACTGAAACACGACAGAGATCACCCGCCACCTTGCTTCAACACATGGCAGTGGATTTTGGTGAGAAAGTACCTCTTATGGTACCTTGAGTTGGACTTTTCATGGCCTTGGGATTAAAAGCTTTTACCCCAAATAAATACCCTTTATGAAAGCCAACAGATTTCTGATACTTTGCATCGGCACTTCTTTGGCTGACTGATATGCTCTCTGCCACCCAATTCCACCCCTCAGAAATAATAGTTGTTGGGAGTTTGGTGTCTAATATTTGATGTCTTTTTCCATGCCTTAACAAAAGGTTGTAATTCTGTATATTACACAAGTAAATAGTTCTCTTAAAATTTTAAAAATTTTTAAGTGAAATCATGGTATACATATTATTCTGCATATTGATTTTTTCCCACATTATAATATAGCCTAGATAGTTTTCCTTGTCTCTACATACATTTAACTTCAGTCTCTTTTAGTGGCTGCACATTATTCCATGGTGGGCTATCATATTAATTGTATTAGGGTTCTCCAGAGGAACAGAACGACAGGGTATATACGTAAATATTAAAAGATACATTATAGGAATTGGCTCATGGGACCGTGGGGATTGGCTAGCCCGAATTCTGTAGGGCAGGCCACAAGCTGGGAATGCTGATGGTTTCCATGAATTCCCCAGGAGAAGCTGGCTAACTGAAATAGAGATAGAAAGTCTTTCTGACTGCTGAAATCCTCAGTTCTCTCTTTAAGGCCTCCAACTGATTGGATAAGGAGACGCCTTTCATTGCTAAAGGCAATATCATTTAATGGTTGTAAATGCAACCAACCCTAGATGCAATCAACTGACTAATGACTTAGATCCATCTACAAAATACCCTTACAGTAACAATCAGGACAGTGCTTGCTTAACCAAACGACTGTATACCATAGCTTAGTCAAGCTGACACGTGAAATTAACCATCACATTAGTTAATACTTGTTTGGTTGTAAGTGACTGCCAGCTTCAATTCACAAGGGGAATTGAACATGGAGATTAATAACCAGTGTCTCATAAAACTTATGAGAAGAAATATGGCTGGGGCTGGGGGATAGCTGGAGCCAGGGCAGGACTCTCCCACCTTTTCTATGTGGAGAACTTCTCTATGTCTCAGTTTCACTCCTCCCTTCATGTTCCCTGAATCCTAGCCACCTGTGTTTGTTGGGGGTCATGTGGCTGGAAATATGCCTTCTGAAAGGCTCCCAAGCTACCTCTTATTAAAAAAAAAAAGTTTTATATATGTATATAAAATTATTGGCTGGAAGAAAAAAATATATATAGAGAGAGCAGTTTTATTGAGCTATTTTCACTTACCTTAAAATCCATCCAAAGTGTTTAATCAATGACTTTCAGTATAATCACAGAGTTGTGCATTCATCACCACAATCAATGTTAGAACATTTTCATTACTCCAAAATGAAAAACCTCCTACCCCTTAGCAGTCATCTCTCAATCCCTCTATCCCTCCCCAGCTCTGCATAGTCACAATTCTAATAGTCTCTATAGATTTATCCATATTGCATTTTATACAAATGGAATCATCCCATATGAAGTACTTTATGTCTGGTTTCTTTCACCTCGCATAATGATTTTTTCTTTTTAAATTGTTGTAATTGGAAGCGGGTGTGGCTCAATCGATAAAGCTCCCGTTTACCA
>JAQZBX010038011.1:0-23586 GCA_029593785.1 Cabassous unicinctus | reverse complement strand
TTTCACCCTTCTGACAAAGTCCTGTGAGGTGCAAAAGTGTTTAATTTTGAGGAGGTCCCATTTATCTATTTTTTCTTTTGTTGCACGTGCTTCGGGTGTAAGGTCCAAGAAACCACCACCTACGACAAGGTCTTGAAGATGTTTCCCTACATTTTCTTCTAGTACTTTTATGGTCCTGGCTTTTATATTTAGATCTTTGATCCATTTTGAGTTGATTTTTGTATAGGGGGTGTCTCTCACTCACTTTTA
Source organism: Cabassous unicinctus (assembly GCA_029593785.1). Lineage (NCBI taxonomy): Eukaryota > Metazoa > Chordata > Mammalia > Cingulata > Chlamyphoridae > Cabassous > Cabassous unicinctus. Next base: position 23,337 of record JAQZBX010038011.1, on the reverse strand, counting down.
ATTTCCTCATGTGCACTTCCCTCATCTGCCAGCAGATGGCACACTTTGGCAGCTCTCGCATTTCAGTGCCTGGCTGGAGTATGTTTGCTGCAACTGGGTCTGATCAATGTGATAAGAGCATCGTGCCTGGAGGCTAAGAGCCTCATAATTCAGACTTTCTCAGAGGAGTTCTCTAAACTTTGCTGGCAGCCCCCTCCCTTTTCCCTGGTAGGAGATAATTCCACTTCCCTCTGAGTCCTCAACAACCAAGTCAGTAGAGAGGAAGACTGAGAGGTTCAGATCTCTTTAGCCCCTTGCAGACTCCCAAGGTAAACAGTGGTGTTGCTCCACCATGCTTGGGAGGGCTCTTGGGACACAGCAGACCAAATTTGTGAATCAAAAGCTGAGTCAGCCTTAGGCTGTGTCCCTCTCTCTCCCCTTTCCTGGGGAGGTAGGTCACTGGGGCTCCCTTTGTCCGCAGCTGCTGGCCCCTAGGCCTGAGAATTCAGAAGTGTCTAGAGCGTGGGGGAGGATGCAGGCAATTGCAGCTGTGGCTTTCAACTCACAGTTTTGCCTTGCAATTCTTTTCCTTTGTTCCTCTTTCTTCTGGGTGATGTCCAGCCTTCCCCTAGGGTCCTAAACCCTAGAAGATATTTTTCTAGGCCTTTTCTGCTGTCTTTCTAGTCCGCCATCTTCCCGGAAGTTCTCTGTAACATACTTTTTTATGGCCTCTTTTAGATTGCTCATAGGGTGTTAATACTTTTGTTTGGGTTTTAGGACTCATAGTGGAGTGTTGACCTGCATTTTGTACTGTTTATGGAGAGGTCACCTCGGCGGGGTTTATTTTCCCTGTGGCTCCCTGTGTGGTCTGCATCCTGGAAGTATTTCTACAGAATGCTTCCTGGTAATTCAGGGGGTATAACTGGCCCGGGGCCAGTTTTTAAGTTTAGTGCCTGGCTCCTTTGTCTCTTATAGGACCTACCCTCCCAGGGTTTCCACTTCTCCTGAGAGGCACCCCTCCAGTCACCTGCTGCAGCCCTGGTGGAGACATGCTCCTTTGCCAGTTACCTGGGCTAGTAGGCGGGGTTTTTCCAACCCTTCTTTCACCAAGTTATAAGCTCCCGGGCTTTACACAGGCCCAAGGTTCTGCTGGTCCCTGCAGGGCATTAAAGCCCAAATTCTGGCATGAAGAGGCTCCTTTCCACTCCCCCACTCCTCCCAGAGCTGCTGAGCATCAACCCCTGTCCTTGCGCCTCTCAACTCAGAGCAGTCCTTTCTTCATTTCTGAGTCCCATGGATTTGTCTTTCTTATGAGCTCAGCCTCACATTTAAAAGATTTTGGGTTATTTTTTATCCAGTACTTTGGGATGTTGAGGAAAGTTTCCACATTAGCTTAATCTGCTGTGGAAGTTGACCAATGGTTTTCTAACTTTAAATAGAAGTCCTCATTGTGCGTGAGGCAGAGGCTCAGAGAAGCAAAGTGACATGCCCCACTCTCACCAGAGCATATGCCTTGTTTTAGTTTGGACACTGTGGCTGTGGTTTTAACACTGAGGATATACCTGTATTTTAGGACATCACCTTGAAGATACAGTTTTTGAGGCTTCTTCAGAGTTTCAGCGACCACCATGAGTAAGTAGGAGCACGCCCTGGATGGAGACTTGTCAGACTGTCATTGGAAGGCCTCTTCTCTCCTTGTCCTGTAACTGACCTAAGCTCGGGAGGATCTGGGAGCTGGTGAAAGCCCACTGTTACCTCAGTGTCACCAAGTGTGGCCAGCACTTTGGTAATATTATAAGAGCTGCCGTTTATCCAGGCCTTTCTCTATGCCAGGTACTGGGCTGCGCTTCCCTTAGCCCTCCCAGCCATCCTAGGAAGTACAGAAGTTGTTGGCCCTTATTACCCCTGGGATCGATACAGATCAGCCATCTGTCCCTCTGAACCAGGAGTGGACAACTTGGATATTCACAAGGTCTGGGCAGAAATGTCATATGGGCAAAGGGGCTTGTTGAACAGATGGGGTATCCTTTACCTCCACAAGGAAATGTGGTCTCCCCCATTTTTGTTGAAACATACCTGCTCTCTCATTTTTTATTTTTCAACCTTCACTAGAGAATGTGTAGGAAAATGATAATCTGCGATAAGGAAAAGAGTACAGGAGAGGGATGAATGGCAGCTGCTCTTTGACCTTGGTTTTGGGGAGAGACTGCATGTGGTGAAAACTTTGGTGAGATGGAACTCGTAGGCAGCTGCTGAGCTCCAGGCAGTTGTTAGTGTACAGGAAACTGGGCCACTTGTTGCGTAGCTTCCCCCAAAGAGAGCCAGAGAGGAAGATTCGTGTGAAAGGTCCTGATTTTTAGCTGTCGATTCAAAGTCTTTTGAAACATTGCAAAAGGTTAACAGAACACGCCTGAGGGCACATGTGGCCCATGGGCCTGTACTTTGCAATTTCCATCGTTATCATGTGTGACCATCCTTTTTACGAGGAGTTCTGTGTTTGAAAGCCAGAGATGGGCTCCAGGAAGTATGTGAACCCCCTGAAAATGGCACCAATATGTTATGAATAGTGCACATTGTGTTCTGATGAAGTGAGTGCCTGGCTTCCTTGGGACTCTGAAATTGATCACTTGTATGTGCCAGGCACTGTGCTCCGATCTAGGGATATGTGATGTGATGAGTGAAAACAGCCGTGGTCCCTGCTCCTGTGAAGGTTACTTTGGGAAGGGAGATGGATATTACTCAGATGATTACATCATTGAATGTACATTGACAAACAGAGATTGTATTTGAGAGGAAAGAAAAATGGTTCTGTGAGAGAACATTTGATAGGGGTCCTGACCTGACCAGAGGGTGGTCAAGGAACTCTTCCTGGCAGAAGTAACTTGTCACCTGAGGCCCGAAGGATCAGTGGTGGTTAATTGGGTGAAAAGGCAGAGTGGGGAATGGTCTACTGAAAGCCACAGGTGTGCAGAGGGCCCTCAGGAGGGAGCACCATGTGTTCCGGAAGACCACTGTGGCCAGGTGATGCATATGAGGGGAGCTTGGCTCAGGGTGAGGCTAGGAAGGTCATTGGTGGCTGGGCCATGCAGGGCCCTGTGAGTCACGCTCACAAGCTTGGATTTTATTTATTCTAAAAGTAGCATGAGGCTGTGGAAGCATTTTAAACCGGAGTGATGTGATCAGATTCCTGTTTTCTGAAGATCACTCTGGGTGCTCTGTGGGGAAGAGATTCCTCCTGAGGGCACATTTAGGAAGCTGGTACAGTCCACGAACTTGAGTGATGACAGACTGGATGTGAAGGGAGGCGGCGGCAGAGTCCCAGATGGCCCTTAGGCCCCTGGCTTGTGTGACTAAGTATGTCTTGGTGGGGATGCTGGGGTAGGACCAGGTTTGGGGAGTGAAATGATGAGTTTGATTTGGACATGTCAAGTTGGTGGACTTTGTGAGAAATCAAAATAGAAATGTCCAGTAGGCAGAAGAAAGGCCTGGGGATGCTGAGGGCAGGGGCCTTGAATGGAGTCAGAGTGAAGAGTAGAAGAAGGAGTTGAGCAGGCAGCCTAGCCTAGCTGGCAGCAGGCAGGGAGCGGGGAGCTGGAATGATGCATCAGAATTGTAGTGAATGTGACAAGCAGAAGGATGGGTGTTGGTCCAGGGAGAGCCCCCGATAGCCTGGGTGCCCAGCGTGCCCTCCCACCGAATGCCCGCTCAGGGCTGAGGTCGGGGGTAGGGTACCTGGTGGATTCCTCCCCTCCCTACCCTTTACCCCCTCCACCCATTTGTTTCAGGAACAAGTACCTGCTACTCAACAACCAGGAGCTGAACGAACTCAGTGCCATATCTCTCAAGGCCAACATCCCCGAGGTGGAAGCTGTTCTCAACACTGACAGGTGAGTGGGTGGGGTGCAGCTTTGGCCCTCAGCCCCCACCCTGGCAGCCTGCGAGCCTGGGACTCACAGGCAGGCACACGGTCACGCGTGCTTGCTGTTTCTCACTCACGTGGAGCTTTTCTGTCCTGGGGGCTCCTGGGTGCCAGGCACTGCACTGACCACATCACTTGTATTATTTCCTTCCCCTAGGAGGGATGTGCCATCATCTTCACCTCACTTTACAGATGAGGGAACAGAGACTCAGAAAGGTCACCTGCCCAGGTCATCTGTGCTCTGCCTCCCACTGCCCTTGTCACTCCCATGTGCATGCAGCACCTTTCCTGATGTGCTGCTCTTGGCCTGGTGGCAGCTGCAGCCAAGCAGGGCAGACAAAAACAGGTGCCCTCCCTCTCTGCCAGAAGTTACATCCCGTTACCTGGATGCTGGGCTCTGCAGAGCACCTCACCTGGTTATGTTTGCCTCCTGTTCTGGAGCAGGGCTGAGGAGGTCTCAGCTTCATGGGGTCAGAGTAGGGAGGATTGCACCCAAAACAGGAGCCATGATTTCCAGCCCTTTTTTGTAAGGCAGCAGAACTTTTTGTTCAAATGACATCATACCCAGTCCTACCCTGATGTCTAGTGGATAAAAAATAGGGTGGTTCTATTTGAAGAGGAAGTTCAAGGGCCCAGAACTCCTGTCTGCTTGGCCATCTTCTCTCCCCGATGGGGTCTGAGTCACTTCCTCATCTATCACCTTTGTTTCATGGACCAGGAAGCTGAAGCCTGGAGGTGTGGGAACTTGTCCACAGCCCAGCTGGAGCTGAACTTGGGGCCCAGGATACTCTTCGCCTCTCCGCATTGGCACAAACTTTGGTCCATCTGGTAGACTCTGTCATGGCCTGTTTCAAACCCACTTCAGTGTAAACAACCTTCCCTCCAGCATTGAGCCCTGTCAAGCTCTGGATGTGTTTCTGGCCTCTGATCACTTGCCAGGGGTGTTTGGGAAAGGAAAGCTGGCCTGAGATGTGGCATGAATGCACTTGGCCTTTTCTATGACTGCAGGACTCCTTGGGGGGCCCTGGGCCCAGATAGAGCAGGGCCACATCCTGCAGACTTGGAAGTATTTTCGTGCTTTTTCACCCACCTAAGGCAGCAGAGTGACCAATCCCTGGGCCCCAGACCACAGGCCCTCAGCCACGTGGAGCATAGCCCCTGTCAGCCCCTCAGAGCCGTCACCAAGTTCCCTTTTTTTTTTTTTTTAATTTCAGGAGTTTGGTGTGTGATGGGAAGAGGGGCTTATTAACTCGTCTGCTGCAAGTCATGAAGAAGGAGCCAGCAGAGTCATCTTTCAGGTGGGTCTGGGGTACCTGCCACTTCAGAGAGGTCCACAAGGCAAGCATTTCTCAAGTGGCTGGAAGTGCTTGTTGAAGTCTCCAGCTTCACCTGTGAAGTCTGGGTACTCTGGGAGAAGGAGGGGGTTGGCTGTCATCCTCCCCTTGTGTTGGCTCAGCAGGTATGTATTAGCTTCTGGACATATCAGCCCTGCATTGCGAGGGGGACCCAGGTGGTCACTGTGCACCTGTGCTGTGCTGGTGCTGGACAGATGGAAGACAAACAGAATATGGGCCCTGACCTCTTGGGCTTCCCTGGGTTGTGGGAAATAGGCATGGGGGGGGAACTATTCCAGTGCAGTGTGGAAAGGAATGGAACCAGGATTTTGCCCCAGGAGCTGTGGGAGCAAAAGGAAAGCCCCTTCCCCTGCTGGAGGCTGGTGGGCTGTGGGGTGGACTGAGAGGGCTTCTCAGAGTTCCTTGGACTCCTCCAAGAGATCCCAGCTCTGCCCTCTGGGGCCATTCAGCCTCCCTCAACCTATCAGATGTGAGCTCAGTGGACCAGCCACACCTCAGTCAGGTCCCCTCACACCCTCCTGACCCTCTCTTCCATGCTCTCGCGCGCACCCTCTCTCTCTCTATCTCGCTCTCTCCCCTGCACCCCCCGTCCCCCCAGTTCTTCTGAACGGGCACAGCTTAGAGTTCATTGTCATGAGTCACCTGCTGGGGCCAGTCCTTTGATCCTAGATGCCACCTTCTCCCAATACACCCCCTTCCAGGCAGAACCAAATAGAAGACTGTTCCTCTCTGAGCTGTCGCCTCCATGGAGATGGGACTCTGTCTTGCTCACTGCTCTGTCCCCAGTGCCTAGTATGATGCCTGATAGATGTGCAGTGAATGTGTATGGAATAAACAAAAAGGCAGCAAAATCTCCCAGCCCCTTGGGGATGAACATGGGCCAGAAGAGGGCAGCCTTAGCCACCTGGACCAGGTCGCCGTTTGGGTCGCAGGTTTTGGCAAGCCCGAGCTGTGGAGAGTTTCCTCCGAGGGACCACCTCCTATGCAGACCAGATGTTCCTGCTGAAGCGAGGCCTTTTGGAGGTAATGGCCCAGAGGAGCCAGGGTGTTGGGTGTCCCTTTCTCCCCCAGCACCATGCGTTGCTGTCTTGTCCTGAGACCTAACCAGTTTGTCAAGAGAAGGCCGAGCCTCTTTATTTTAAAAGGCCAATGCAGGTTGCCCTAGTATTCACCCTGGGTTTCCCACTGTGGGTTCCTCAGGGCTGGTAAGGGAGTGATTGAGGGATATGGGGGTGGCTGTGGAGGAGGGTAAGAGACTAGCCTTACCCAGCAAGGCCTTTTGACCCTGAGAATATTTTGATTCTAAGTTAATTGCCCTTTGTTGAAATAATGGCCTCCAGAAAAAGCAAAACTTAGGAAGGGGGCAGTGGGGATGGCAAAATGGCCTAAGCAATAATTGGTTTAAAAAACAAACAAACCCTGATACGGATAAGAAACTGCCATAAATCAGAGCTTTTGTGGTAAAATTCATATGGAAAAGAATCCAAATCAATAGAATCAGGAAAATGAAAATGGAAAGTATTGGAAACAGTTTAACTGTTACTGAAAACTTTATCAAAGAGTTAAATTTAAATTGGCTTAATGTTCTTGATAATAATTCATTGATTTTTGTATAAACTTAATTTCATTTATAAACACAAAGGAAATCGTGGGGTCAAAATGTGTCATGTGGCCTTAAAAAGTGTTCTTCATTTACTTCAGTGGCCTCAGTGCTCAGGCAGTGGCAGATGTTTATGTCTGGCTCCCCTTACTTGGGAGCTGGACAGCCCTGGCCATCTTGGTGACCACATAGCAGGTCAGAGACTTTAGCCAGGAGCCTTGGGCACGCAAGAGAGAGAGAGCTTTATCCCTCAGCCTGCCACCATCTCCTGGTGATGTGGTTCGGGCCCGGCCCTGCACTTGGAGCTACCAGCATCCTAACCATAATCCTGACAAGAGAGCAGCTTCCACAGACCTGGAGGCTTGCTTGACGCACATGTTGTGTGGTCTGAGCTGCGTGCCAGGCCCTGGTGGGAAGCAGGTGCTGGGCACCTTAAATGAGCAAGGCCTGGGGGCAGCAGTTATCACAGCTTCACCCTGTCCTCTCCCCACCCCCAGCACATCCTGTACTGCATTGTGGACAGCGAGTGCAAGTCGAGGGATGTGCTCCAGAGTTACTTTGACCTCCTCGGGGAGCTGATGAAGTTCAACGTTGATGCATTCAAGAGATTTAATAAATACATCAATACTGATGCAAAGGTAAGACTAACTCAGGCTTCCATGGGGGTTTCTGGATTGTTCAAAAGTTATCTTGGAGCCCTGGTCCTTGCCAGTCTTCAGGTGCTGATTTTCAGTTGGGGAACGCTGGAGAGTTGGTGGGCAGACTTCAGCTGGCATTCGGTAGCACCTTCTTGGTGCTGTGGACTGCTAGATGCTGGAAATACAGAGTTTGTGGCGGGAGGTGAGGGTGGGAAGGGCTGGAATGTGGGAAGGTTGTGATGCAGGGTGGTGCATGCTGCAGTGGGAGTCCCTGGAGGGAGGGACTGGGCCAGATGCGTCAGTCAGGCTCACGGGTGCACGTGATAGAAACCCAGCTCAAGCTAGCTGAAGTAAAGAGCAGATGAGTCCAGCACCCTTCAGGGGACACAGTGTCAGGTGATCTGGGTTGAGCTCCTGGTTGTGCTGCTTACCAGCTGGGTGGTGAGGGCTTGTCTGAGCCTCGGTTTCCCTGTCTGTAAGACAGCAGGGCAGGGATAGCTCTGCAGTTGCAGTGACTGCTCATCCTGGGGCATGGCAACCTCCCGTTTGAGCTTGCTGTCTGCTGCAGTTCCAGGTGTTCCTGAAGCAGATCAACAGCTCGCTGGTGGACTCCAACATGCTTGTGCGCTGCGTCACTCTGTCGCTGGATCGTTTTGAAAACCAGGTGGACATGAAAGGTAAGAAGAAACCAGAGTGCCAAGGTGAATCCATCCCTGGTATCAAACCACCACCACCCCTCTAGCAAGGAGATCTGAAAGACTGTGGAAGGAGCTGCACCTGACTCCCAAGTGGTTGGAGTCAAGGTGATGGGTCTCTAGGCAATTTTTTTTTCTCTGATTTTACTTTTCTATATTTTTGGTTTATTTTTGGTGCTTCCTTTAATGAGAACATACAGCATTTTAAAAAATTATCACAAATTATATGAGAGATAGATGTGGGATGACCATATAATTTGTTCAAGGTCAAACAAACAATAAGTGGTGAATTTATACTTAAACCCAACCAGCTTTGTTCTAGAACTTAGACTCTATCTTAGTCAGCCAAAGGGGTGCTGATGCAAAACACCAGAACTCTGTTGGCTTTTATAAAGGATATTTATTTGGGGTAGAAGCTTACAGTTACCAGGCCATAAAGCATAAGTTACTTCCCTCACCAAAGTCTGTTGCCTCGTGTTGGGACAAGATGGCTGCCGACATCTGCAAGGGTCCAGGCTTCCTGGGTTCCTCTCTTCCCAGGCTCGTTTCTCTCCGGGCTCAGCTGCTCTGCTCTCACCACAAGGCCAGCTGTAGACTATCCCGGGGCCTCTGCCGTGTCTAATGGAGACTTCTCTCCTTCCTCACGTATCTGCTTCTCTGTGTGTTCACTTCCCAGGCTCCAGGATCAAAACTCTCATCTCCCTTCTCTGAGGTGTGGTTTCTCTGTGAGTCCCCGCCCACTAAAGAGACTCAGCGTCTTACTGACTTGGCCCAATCAAAGCCTTAATCATCATTTAATCAAGTAAAAGTGAAACCTCTGACAGACCAGTTTACAAACATAATCAGTATTTCTTTTTGGAATTCACTGATAATATCAAACTGCCACAGACTCCTAACACAGTTTGTTTATTTTCTGACATGGAATAGAGTCTCTTGTTATAAAATGATAAACAAAAACAAATGTTTATATGTGTGTTCCCATTTGTGTACAATAACTAAATATAGAAATATGGGGATATAAACAAAAGTTATCCCTGAGCAATTGGATTTCATGATGTTTTCTTCTACAATGAGCATGTATCTATTGCAATTAAGAAAATATTAATGAAACTGTCAGTTTTTAAAAGCAGGAAATGTACTCCCCTGCCTTGGGTATAATGAAATGATAGTTCTTTTATCAGAACAATTTCATAATACTCTCTCTATATTATAAATTATACTTATTGAGCAACTACTCAAGGTCCCTATTATGAATGCATTTAACTCCTGAGTGAAATCAGGTGAAATAATACCCTTACTTTCTAATTGCATGTGCCCCTGGTATGTAAGTGTTTCATTACCTTCTAACAGATCCCCCCAACCCCGTAGCTTATTGGCCTTAAGGTGTGATGCAAACCCTAGTCTATCATCTTCCACAGAGCGTGATTTTCTCCATCAATTTATTCTCCTCGGTCTGGCTTTTTTTGTTTTTTAGTTTTCATTAGAGAAGTGAGCTTACAAAACAATCGTGCATAAGTGCAGAGTTCCCATACACCCCCCACCACCAACACCCTGCATTGTTGTGGAAAATTTGTTACAAATTATGAAAAATCATCATCAAAATATTACTGCTAACTGTGGTCCAAAGCTGACATTCAGTGTGTGTTTTCCATAAATCCCCGTCATTGGCACCACGTATTAGTATTGTGCGTTTGTCGTAGTTCACACGAGAACACGCTCATGTGCACTGTTACGCACAGCCCACCTTCCACCGCAGGGCTCGCTGTGTTCTGCAGGCCGGTGCCTGTACCCTCCATCCAGAGTGCACTCCGTGCTCTCACAGTTTTGCTGCAGTTATGCAGTCATCGCCTCAGTCAATTTTAGAACATTTTCCTTAGTCCAATAGAAAAAATCCTATACCCTTGGTGTTGATATAGTATCTTCTTGGACATCGATGCAAGAATATTACAATATTGCTTTTAACTGTAGTCCGTAAGTTAAATTGATTGTATTTGGTAATTGTATCAGCAGTGTTAGTTATACTCACTGTAGTGTGTTACCGTCAACTCTGCCCATTCACAACATTTTAACAAAGGGGAGGAAAGCACTGCAGGCTTGCCTGGGCAGGGCAGGAGTCTGCCCAGGGCTGTGGGTGAACTGCAGTGGGGGCGGGAGGGCAGTGTCTGAGCTCACCTGGGACTGTTTGCACTTCTTGATGTTTGCACACACACGAGTGCTTTTTTCCTGGAAGAGGGTCTCCTGGCATCCAGCAGATTCTCACGTGGCTTTGTGGACAACCCCCTCCAAAAAAAAATTGGTTAAAGTCACCTGCCCTTATCACAGTCACTGTCATTGATAAAGAGTGTCCTGGCCTCAAGGGGTTTTGTTCTGTTTTGTTTTCCCCTCCGGGAAATGACCACATGGATTCTGGAACATTGTCCTATTTCCCCCAGCTTGCAATAGTGTGGGAAGCTGTTTGCCATGACACTCAGAATGCTGGGCACCCTGTGATGCCACCAGGGGGCGCGGCGAGAGCTGCTGTGCAAAACCAGTTACATTAGGTGGAACTCGGGAAGACGATTGAAACTTCCTTTCAGTGTTCTTTATAATGTTGTCGCTCTAGCTTCCTGTTAATGGAAACTACTGTGTGTAATACAGATGAACAGGTCTGGAGCCAGGCTGGGTGAGGGCTGTAGGGAGAGGTGGTCTCGGAGAATGAGTCTGAAGGAAAAGGGGGGGTGAGTTCCCGGTGGAGAGGTCTTTCGAGGACACAGGCTTAGCCTGGGCGGCAGAGCCGGCTGGAGACTGTTCCTCCTGCAGCCCACTTTTGTGGTCATTGTTTTAACCGTGAGGGGCTCCCAGCTTCAGAGAGTCAGGACCCAAGGAGGGCTTGACTAGAGGGGGGGCAGGCACTGGGCCTGAGCCGTGGACCAGCTTCCAAGCCTTCTGCTCACACCTCTGCTCTGTCCTCAGTGGCCGAGGTCCTGTCCGAGTGCCGCCTGCTTGCCTACATATCCCAGGTGCCCACGCAGATGTCCTTCCTCTTCCGCCTCATCAACATCATCCACGTGCAGACGCTGACCCAGGTGAGGGGCCCCTGGCAAGTGTGCAGCTGGACAGGCAGGTAGGAAACAGGCTCCCTTGTCCTGGAGCCCAGCAGTTTACCTCTCCCACCTCACCCTGGAAGTGCAGCTCCCAAGACTCCTCTCTGGATTGCTAGAAAGCCCTCGCAGCTGGTGGAGGGCCTGCGCCCAATAAGTGCCTGGCAGGTAGGCAGGGATCACCCCCCCCCCCCCCATTTTATAGGTAGGGCCCAAGGAGGGAGAGCAGGTCTCCTGAGGTCACAGGCTGAGTCAAGCACAGTCAAGATTGGCGCTGAGTTCTTCTGACTCCCAGTCCAGTGCTCTTCCCCTGTCCCTCCTGCTCTGTGGGATTTCAGAACTGGACCCAGCACTGACGTTGCCCCTCAGCAGCCTCGCTAAGGAGCTGTGCAGCCTTTCCTTCTCTGTGCTTCAGCCGCCTCATTTCTAAAATGGGGGTAACATATAGGTGGTTCTTTGTTCCTTCATCTAACAAACATTTACTGAGGCCTAGGCTGGGCCATGTGCCGGGGATGCAGAGTGACAGGACAAACCTGGGCTTTGCTCTCTGGGGTGCGCAGTCTAATGCTGAAGGGAAGGTGTACCGAGGTGTGCCCAGCTCTGACTGGGCGCCAAGGCCCCAGGAAGCAGTGATGCCTGGCTGAGATCCAAAGAAGGTGTAGACCCTGGGCAGGAGGTTCCAGCAGGGTAGGAGGAGGGAAGCAGGAGGCTGCTGTGGGGGTGCGGGCAGCATTCCTTCCCCCACTCCTACCTCAGGCTCATGCAGGGGCGGCTCCAGTGCTCAACCGCATGGACTCTGCCGGGGACAGCCGCCCTGCCTGGTGGCTTCCCAGGTTCACTCGGGGCCACTGGGGCCACTGCCATGTGCCTAACCCTGGCGGGCCTGTGGCCTTGCAGGAGAACGTCAGCTGCCTCAACACCAGCTTGGTGATCCTGATGCTGGCCCGGCGGAAAGAGCGGCTGCCCCTGTACCTGCGGCTGCTGCAGCGGATGGAGCACAGCAAGAAGTACCCAGGCTTCCTGCTCAACAACTTCCACAACCTGCTGCGCTTTTGGCAGCAGCACTACCTGCACAAGGACAAGGACAGCACCTGCCTGGAAAACGTGAGTGTCCTACCCCTTGGGTGGGTGGTGGGTCAGCAGTAGGCATGCCAACCCAGGGCCCCTTAGAGGGGTGTCTGGGCCATGTGAGGCAGGTGGCTTGTTTTCCCTTTCCCAAGGCCCTCCCCGTGGGGTGCCGGGCTTGGCCTGGGTCCTCCAGGCACCCCCCCCCAGCCCCTCTCTCTCTGCCCAGAGCTCCTGCATCAGCTTCTCATACTGGAAGGAGACGGTGTCCATCCTGTTGAACCCGGACCGCCAGTCACCCTCGGCCCTTGTCAGCTACATTGAGGAGCCCTACATGGACATAGACAGGGACTTCACTGAGGACTGACCTTGGGCCAGGCCTCAGGAGGCTGCTGGACCGGGGCCAGCGTGGGTGAGCGTGGGTACACATGCCATGCGCCCTGCCTGCCCCGGCTCCTCCCTCCCTGCTCTTCTCAGCCTCCTCCCCAGGTCTTCAGGTAGAAGCCCTCGGGCCCTGGGCTTGAGGGCCCCGGGTCACTGGGAAACCTGCGTTCCCTCAAGAGCCCCATGAGGAGGACAAGGGCACTCAGCCTGCCCTTCCTTCAGATCCCTGGGGCCTGGCCCACCCAGAGCCAAGGGGGCTTTTAAAAGTAGCTCTGTCTGAGCTCTTGCCCAGTTTCTCAGTTGTCAGTCCTGGGACAGGGAGGGAGATAATGGGCACACCCTCCCCCCAACCTGTGAGCCACGCTTGCCCTGGCCTTTGGACTCAGGCAAAGGCTTCTGAGCCCCTGGGCAGGGGTGGGGGATACCAGAGAATGCCACCTTCCCCCAAACCTGCCCCTATGTCCCTTCCTCATTTTCCTTTAGCTCCTCTGGTTCTGTTTGCTCATTGGCCGCTGTGTTCCTCCCAGGGGGTTCCCCCAGAAGTGGGGCCTTTCCCTCCATCCCTTGGGGGATAGGGCAGCGTCTCCTGCCTGAGCCCAAACACAGGAGCCTGGCTGGGAGCACATCCCTGGCCCTTCCTCGTGTCGCCAATTTATTAACAGCAAATAAACCAATTAAATGGAGACTATTAAAGAATTTTATTTTAAATGATTGACGTGGACCTGACTTTTGTCCGTGGGATCTGTGTGACAAGGAAGCCAGCTGGAGCGGCAGTTGTATTGATTCAGGATCTAGCAGGGCCTGGGAGGGGCTACTGGTCAGCAGATGGAGATGAAGAGACAGGAGGCAGGTGGGGTGGGCGCAGCTGGAGGCAGGTGAGGAGCAGACATCCCACTTCAGAGCCCAGGGTTGGGGCTCAGGCTGTCACTCCTTGTGCTAAGGGGAGAGGGTGTGTGTGAAGGAATTGCAAAGCACCCCACCCCACCCCACCCCAGCCCTGTGCAGAGAGAGGCTGGTGCTGAGCCCACCCCTCACCTTGGGGCCCAGGGCATCCCGGGTCCGTGCCCGCAGCTTGTTGGCCTGGGTTTCTGCCATGTCCGCCCGCTCCTCCGCATCATCCAACTCGTGCTGGGCCTTGCGGTACTTGGCCAGGTTAGTGTTGGCCTGCTGCTCCTGGGGACACAGACAGGGCCTCAGTTTACCCTTTGGTAACTGAGATGGTCATTCTTGTCCCTGCCTCAGCAAAAGCAAGGCACCCAGGATCCATTCAGGTCCACAGCTAGGTCCAGTCTATCTCAGCTCTGGGAGGGTAGAACTGCCACCCCACCCTCTGGGGCAGCCTACTACGGCCCAAAGGCAACATGGGGAACCTGCACTCAGTCCCAGGTGCCCAGACCCCGTGGACTCACCGCTTCCTCAAACTGGCGCTTGTAGCTCTTGACCTTGCTCTGCAGCTTGTCCACCAGGTCCTGCATGCGAGCCAGGTTCTTCCTGTCCTCCTCGGCCTGAACAAGGACAGGGGACTCGGGTCTGGCCTGGACCAGGCCAGCGCCCCTCACAGGCCCAGTCGCTTACCTGGTACGCAAGCTCCTTGACCCTGCGCTCATGTTTCCGCACCCCCTTGAGGGCCTCAGCGTGCTTCTTCTGCTCTGCATCGAGCTCAGCCTCCAGCTCCCGCACCTGCAGGCAAGGCAGCCAGGGGACAGGCTGATGCCCTGAGCCTGCCCTCAGGCCTGTCCACCTGCCTGGGGAGGGGAAGGGGAGCCTCCTGCCAGGGCCCCACGCACCTTCGCCTCCAGTTTCTGCACCTGCTTCTTCCCACCACGGAGGGCGGCTTGTTCCGCCTCCTCAAGCCGTGCCTGCAGCTCCCGGGCTGTCTGCTCCAGCGTCTTCTTCATCCGTTCCAAGTGTGCACTTGTGTCCTGCTCCTTCTTCAGCTCCTCGGCCATCATGGCTGCCTGTGGGAGATGTGGCATGGTCAAGAGATGACTGGCTCCAGGGGAAGTTTCTCTGGGCTTTACCCAGGTTCCCCCGGACCTGGCCCAGTCTCACATCAGTGATGGCCTTTTTGGCCTTCTCCTCGGCCTCCCGCCTCTCCTGGGCAGCCTCCTCCACCTCCCCACTCAGCTGGGTCAAATCCGCCTCTAGTTTCTTCTTTTGGTTCAGGAGGCCTGTGTTCTGGGGAGAAGCGGAGCCTCAGAGCCGGCCAGCAGACCCGTCCCACACGTCCCTGTGTCCGCCATGTCCCCACCTGCGAGTGCAGGAGGTTGAGGCGCTCAGTGGCCTCCAGCAGCTCCTGCTCTGCCAGCCTCCGGCTGCGCTCGCCCTGCTCCAGGGCAGCCCGCAGCTCCTCCAGCTCCGCGGCCAGCAGAGCAGCTCGGCGCTCCAGGGCCTGTGCCTGCTCGCGGAGCTCAGCTGCCAGCCGCTGCTCCTCGTCCCGCCCTGCCTGCTCCTCCTTGAGCTGGGCCTGCAGTAGCCGCGTGGCTGCCTGGGCCTCTGTGGCCTGGCGGGTGGCATGGCCCAACTGCAGCTCCAGGTCATTGAGGTCGCCCTCCATCTTCTTCTTGAGCCGCAGGGCCTCGTTGCGGGCCCGCGTCTCTGCATCCAGAGAGGCCTGCAGGGACTCCACTGCCCGCTGGTGGTTGCGCCTGTGGGAGGGAGGGTGGAGGTGGGTGCAGGCATCACACTTGCCATTCCAGTTGCCCAAGGGAATAAGTGACCTGTCCCTCCCTGGTTTAAAGCCCCTTGTGACTGCCAATGAAAATCAGAGCAAGTTCACGGGCAATAAGAAAGGCTCAGGGGCAGCAGACAGGCTGAACTCTGGCTCTACCCCTCCTTGCTTGTGTAACCGTGGGCGAATCCGAGATTCACCCCTAAAATGTGGGCAGTAATCCCAGCCTGAGAGTCGGGAGGAGCAAACCAGCTTTCCCCTGCTGGCCCACGCACATAGCGGGGGCACAGTCGACCCTGCCTTCCTGCCTTTCTCCTGCTCTCAGGTGGCTGGGATGGGAGAAGGGATGACCCCTTGGGTGGTGGCAGGCAGGGAGGGTCCCAGCCCCCTACCTGAGGTTGGTGCATTCCTCATCTTTCTCCGCCAGCTTCCGGTCCACTTCAGCCTTTACCTGGGATAGCTCCAGCTGGATCCGCAGAGTCTTGGTCTCCTCCAGCTCTAGGGCCCCCTGGAGATGGCGAGTAGGCGCTTTGGGGGCGGGAGGCCAGGGGAGAAGGAGATCTGCCCACCCCCCACCCACTCCGCAGCCAGCCCCTGACCTCGGCCTCCTCTAGCGCAGCCTGGAGCTCGCCCTTCTCCCCTTCCAGCGCTTTCTTGGCTTTCTCCAGCTCCTGTATGCTCTTCCCGCTGAGGCCCACGTGGTCTGTGAGGTCGCTGATCTCCTCTGCCGAGCAGAGAGGGCGCTGAGGCCCTGCCCTCACTGCACGTGCTGCAACCCAAGTCGCCTCACCCCTAATTCCAGGGTAACCCCACCGACTGCAGGGCAGCTCCCTGCCCCTGGGCAGGCCATACCCTGCAGGTTCTTGTTCTCCCGCTTGAGCGTCTCCAGGGCTTCGAGAGCCTCCTCATGGCTGTGCCGCAGCCGGAAGACCTCGGTGCCCAGGCCGCGGGCCTCCCTCTGGGCCGCCTCCAGCTCCCGCTGCGTCTCCTCCTCCTGCCGCCGCCGCTCCTCCAGGGCGCGCTCCAGGTGCCGCTGCTTCTTGTCCAGCGCCGCAGCCGCCGTGGTCGCCCGCTCCAACTCCAGGGTCACGTCCTCCGACTCCGTCTGCAGCCGCAGCTTGGCCTTCTCCAGCGACGAGCACTTGGCGTGCGCGGCCTCCACCCCTTCCTCTGCCTCCTGCAGCCGCAGGGCCAGCTTCTTTCTAAGCCACGGGACAGACGCGGTGGGGACTGGGCAGCCGGCAGCTGGCGGAAGAGTGACCCCCAGCCTCCCCCCTTGCCCCAATTTGTACCAAAAACATTACTCTAGCCCAGGGAAGGGCAGGCTTTTTCTATAAAGGGCCGGACACTAAACAATCTAGGCTTTTATTTCTGTCACGTGAAAGCAGCCATAGACAATATGTAAATAAGTCAGCATGGCTGTATTCCAATAAAACTTTATTTACAAAAACAGGCGGTGGACTAGAATTGGCCCGTGGGCCAGAGTTTGCTGACCCCTGCTCTAGTAGCTTCCTAGAGTCTGTCAGATCTATTTCTCTCATTTAGTAAAAGGGCTGCAGGAATGGAGCAAGGGGGTGGAGGCGAAGAGCCCACACCTGAGGAAGGTCCAGGGGGAGAATGATCTGACTGGACAAGGGCAGTGCCATGGTCATCACAGACAACTGGGACTTCATTTGCACTTCAGACTGGGAGCGAGCCAAGCGGTCAACCTTAAGGCCTTTCCCAGGCCCTCGGGCAATTAGGACCTTCTTCCAAAAAAAGCCATTTAACATTACCCCAGTTGTAAAGGAGAAAGAATAAAAACTTCTAATTGGCAGGAAAAAGAGCACAGGTAGGAACGGTGGGGATTAGAGAGCAAGGAGCTGGACGGTGCTGGCTCTTCCTCCAACGGCAGCACACCTTGTTTTCTGATGAGTTTGTCTTCCCAGCAGAAAGGCCTCCAAGAAGTGGAGGGGAGGGCGGGTTGGGGGAAACTCTGGCACAGGCGTGGCGATGGCCTGGCTGGCAGGGGCGGCCACGCTCGGGCGGGCACTCACTTGGCCTCCTCCAGCTCCTCGGTTCTCTGGATGGCGTCAGCCTCGTACTTGCTCCTCCACTGGGCCACCTCGGCGTTGGCCTTGGACAGCAGCCGCTGCAGCTCAGCCTGGGCCTCCGCCTCCTCCTCGTGCTGCTCCCGCAGGAGCTCACAGTCATGCCGCAGAGTCTGCACGGCATGGGCCAGTGCACTCTTGGCCTGCAGGGACACCAGTGACCTCAGCATCAGGCCAGTGGCCCCGGCACCCACCCTGCCTGCTCTCTCACAGCCAGCACCCAGCCCACCTTGCTTTCCTCCTCCAGCTGCCTCCGTAGCTCCTCCAGGCTCTGGGTGGCCGAGGCCTTTCCTCGGCTCAGCTGACTGATCATGGACTCCTTCTCCTCGAGCAGGCGGCTCAGCTCTCCTGCGGGCCCAGGGGCGCGAGGGCCAGTCAGGCAGGCAAGGGGCAGCACCAAGGCCCCAGCGTGGCTGAGCAGAACCCCAGACCCTCACCACTCTCGGTCTGCAGCCGCCCACGCTGGGTGCTTGCATCCGCCAGCTGCCGCTGCAGCTCCTCCACCTTGATCTTGGCTTCACTCAGCTGGTCCTCGTAGGCCCGGCACAGCTTCTCTGCACTGGCCTGGGATCAGGATCAGGCATCAGGACAAAGTTGTGAATCAGATGACAGGGTGTGGGGCTGTCAAACACTGGGCTGTGGACCCAGGACCCAAAAGGAGAACAGAGCTCAAGCTCAGGGTCAGGGATTCTGCTGTGCTCGTGGCTTAGCAGGTGGGCATCAGGAGTGAGAGGGCCCAGCAGGCCCAAGACCATGGGGTGAGTGTTAGGATACTAGTGTCTGGAGTCAGCTCAGGCCTAGGGACAGTGGTCAGAGGTCAGCTGTCAGGATCAGGTAGTGCTGGGGTTCAGGACAGTCAGGACAGGAATGGGGTCAGAGTTCAGGGCACAAGGGCTGGTGGTTGGAATTGGATGCTGGAGTCAGGGCACAGGGTTTAGGAATCAGGGTTTAGCGGTCAGGGCTGGCGTGGAGTTGGGTACCAGTGTAACGGGTCAGGCTGGGTCCAGGGGCAGGCCTGGTCTGGGCGATCAGAGGTTGGGTTCCACTGGTAGGGTCAGGAGTGGTTTAGCGGCAGGATGGGTGGGGAATCAGAGTCAGGGCTGGTGTGGGGTCAGGGGTCAGGAAGGAGGCAGACACCTTGCCACGAGCCAGAGTCTCAACACTGGCGCCCAGGTCATCGACCTCCATGCGTAGCTCACTCTTCTCCTTTTCCAGCTTCTGCCGCACACGCTGAAGGCTGTCCACCTGCTCACTCAGCTCGGCCACACTGTCCCCCTGCTTGCGCCGCAAGGCAGCCACCGTGGCCTCGTGCCGCAGCGCCGCCTCCTCCAGCTCCCGCCGCAGACGCCCCAGCTCGGCCTCGCGCTTGCGGCAGCCCTCACGCTGCCCCGCGGATGCGCCGCCGGCCTCCTCCAGCCGCTCGCTCAGCTCCTCCAGCTCCCGGGCCACCTCTGCCCGCTGCTTCTCCACGCGGGCCCGGGCCGCCCGCTCCGCCTCCAGCTCCTCTTCCAGCTCCTCGGCCCGGGCCTGGGATGGGCGGGCAGGCAGCCGTCACCTCTGTGGCCTGGGACCCGGCTCTTCCCCCGTCCCACCCCCCACACACCTGCAGCTCCTTGATCTTCTTCTGCAGCTGGGCCCCCAGGAGCTGCTCGTCCTCCACCCGCAGGTTCAGCTGACACACCTCGGAGTCCTTCCTGGGGGCCACAAAGTAGGCTGAGCTGGCCCAGGTCCTAACTCCCCCCCACCTGCCAGGGCCACCCTGCAGCCCACGTTTCCCTCCAGGCCCCGGCCCAGCCTACCACCCTGGGCTCTGCTGCCCTCCACCCCTGGGCCCCCTGGGCCAGGGAGTTGGGCCCCTGCCCTCGGCACCCTGCAGGCCACGCCCATGCCTACTTCTTGAGCTTCTCCTCCAGCTGCTGCTTGTCCTGGGCCGCGTCCGTCACTGACTCCTGCGTCAGCTTCAGGTCGCCCTCGAGCTTGCGCTTGGCCCGCTCGGCATCCAGGCGCAGCTTCTTCTCCTGCTCCAGGGAGCACTCCAGCTGGGGCAGGGCAGGGAGGGGACTCAGGCACGGGCCCAGGCCAGCCATGCCCGGCTGCCCCGGCCCCACCACACAGCCCTGGCCATGGCCCCAACTCACGTCTTCCACCTGCTGCTCCAGCCTGAGCTTGCCCTTGGCCAGCGCACCCACGCGGTCCTCCTCGGCCTGCAGGTCGCCCAGGGCCTGCTGGTGGGCCTCCTGCAGCGCCTTCTTCTCCTTGGTCAGCCGGGCCACAGATTCGTCCAGTGTAGCCATCTCCTCCGTGAGGTTCTTCACCTGTGCCAGGGTCACCATGGAGATGTCCCTCTCCACACTCTGGTCTGAGCAGCCGCCGGGCTCAAGCCAGCCCCTCCCAGCTATGGGACCCTGGGCCAGGAGCTTCACTCTGAGCCTCAACCTCTTCCTCCCTCAGGGCTGTACCACCCTCCTGGGCCAGCTGTGCTGAGGGGTTCATGGTAATGAGTGGACGCTCACAAAGCACCCAGCCCGTGCCTGGCACAGGGGAGACCAGTGGAGTCAGCGATACCAACAAGTGTTCAGGACAGCTCTCTCCCAGCCCCGCTTCCTCAGCGAACCTGCGGGAACCTGAGCAAGCAGCCAGCCCTGCCCCCACTTTCCCCTCAGGTGCAGGGGAGACCATTCTCCCAGGCCTTTGAAGCACACCAGCTGGCCTGAGGGCTCAGGGCAAGGAGAGGCACCTGGGGCTGCCGAGCTGGGGTGGGTTCCTGCCCTGGGGGGGAAGGGGCTGGCGGCTGATGGAACCTGCGTGAGGGCTCCACAGAGGCCGGTACATCACGAATCCTCACCCACCCTAATGGAAGTGCTATTAACCCCATTTGACAGATGACTGAGGAAGTGACCTGGCTGAGGTGACACAGCTGGGGCCCAGCAAAGCTGGGGTGGGGGCTGCAGCCCCAGGCCCTTCCCGCAGCCAGCCCGGCTCACACCTTGTTCTCGGTGGCTTGCTTCTCCTTCTCGGCCTTGGCCAGAGTCAGCTCCAGGTCATCGATGTCTTTTTTGAGCTCCGTGCACTCATCCTCCAGCTTGCGCCGGCGGGCGGCCAGGTCAGCATTCACCTCCTCCTCGTCCTCCAGCCGCTCACTCAGCTCTTTCACCTTCGCCTCAAGCTGCACCTTGGACTTGATCAGCAAGTGGCAGCGTTCCTCAGCATCTGCCAGGTTCTCCTGCTCCTGGAGGGGACACAGGCGATGGGGCAGAGTCAAGGTGAGGCCAGAGAAATCCACTGGGGGATGCCAGGCTGGGCCCCAGAGAAGAAAGTTCTTTTGTTCATCCATGCAAGGTTTTGCCCATGCTCGGCTGGGCTCTGGGCACCTGCCATGGCTGGGACCTGTTCTTGGCCCTGAAGGAGCTCAGGGATGGTGGGATGAGGGCTCTGATAGAGGGACAGATGGGGGCAGGAGTGGTACCTCCAGCAGGGAACGTTAGGCAAGGGGCAACCCAAAAAGGGCTCCAGGGAAGAAGCCAACTGGCAGCTCTACCTTCAGGGAGGCAGGTGAGGGCAGGTGTGCTGAGCCTGCGAGGCCAGGGAGGGGCTCCGAGGCCTTCTCTGGGAGGGGCTCTGGGATTCTCTCCCACTGTTTCATCACCACCTGGCTGTGTAACCATCTCCTGCACTAGCTTATGAGCCTTGTGACCAGAGAGCCACCTCTGTCTTCCTACAATGTATCTCCAGCGCTAGCACGGGGTCTGGCACGCAGGTGACACTCAAGTGTTGCATAAAAAAGGCATGGCTCTGTAGACCTTAATCCTTGCCCTCCAGTTATTGCCCTGTGACCTGCCACCTGTGTTCCCAAGGCCCTCAAAAGCAGAGAAGGGAGCCCGGGGCTGTTCCAGGGACAGCCAGGAAGGGAGAGCCAGAGGGCAGGGGCTCCACTCTGCAGCTCTAGTAGGAAGCCAAGGTGGTGTGGGGGTGAGGGCAGCAGGGTGCCACATGGGGAGGCCAGGAAGCTGGGAGGCTGGGCACAAAGCCCAGAGGCCTTGTCTCCCAAGGCAGGAAGCCCCCCGTGGCACCCGTGGAACAGGTAGAAAGATACAGGTCAGACCTAAACAACCCAGAGCACGCCAGGTCCATCCTGGCCTTTGGTCTGACTGTAGTGTGTCCTCAAGGCAGCCTGGGCACCCTGGGGGCACCAGGTCACCCATTCCTCACCCCTTCCCCCACTCACTGCCTGCAGCTGCAGAGCCAGGTCATTCTTCTCCTGGGTGACACTGACATGTGTCTCCTCTAGCTCCTGGCGCTTGGCTTCAGCAGTGGCCAGAGCCCCTCGCAGCCCCCGCAGCTCTGCCCGCAAGGCCGCCAGCTCCTCCTCGGCCTGCGCTGAGCGCAGCAGTGGTTTCATCTTGAAAAAGAGCTTCATCCATGACCAATTCTTGACAGCATTGAAGGCGCGGATGTTCCACTGGATGGTGAACAGGGCATCCCTGGGAAGGGGCAGCCGCAGGTCGCCAGGCAGGCTTGGCACCGTCCCCTTCCTAGGCACGGCCCTGTGGTTCCCTGAGCACCTGCCCTGGGCTTTGCACTAGGTCCTTTGTGTGTATTGTCCCATCAAATCTTCCCAACAGCCCTCTGAAATGGGTCCCCATTTCCTAAGTGAGCTTATGGGAGAGGCCCTCGTCCAGCCGCCTGGTGGAAGCCAGTGGAGGCAGGACTTGAACCCACAGGTCCGCCTCAGTGCAGGAGCCCTGGGTGTCCTGGTGGCCGCTCACATGGCCTAAGACACGGCGAGGACTAAGACCTGGGCACTCACCAGCTGAGATGACTCTGACTCAGGCACCCCCTACAGGACAGAGACAACCCCCGCACCTACCACAGAGGCCTGGCTTTCACCAGGCATCTTCCCCGGGGCCTGGCACTTAAGAGCAAGAAGGAACCACTGGATGCTGCTCCGGCCATGCGGCCCTGCTTGGGAGGGCCTGGGATGGAGTGGCAGGTACCCTCACCCCAATCTTTGAGGCAAGGAAGTGGGGGCTGGAACAGAGCCTTGTCCATCTAGAGACAGCTCCAACCAGCCACGGAGGATGGCTCCTCTGACCCGCAGGGTAGCACGGCAGGACACGGAGAGCCTGGTGGTTCTGGGAGCGGAGGGCAGGGGGCATGCCTCTGTGCCCAACCCCCCACCCACCTGCCTCCTAGAAGGCGCTGGTACTCGAGGCGCATGAGACGGCCCCGGCTGCGGGCCTGCAGCAGGGTCAGGACCTTGGCCAGGCGCTGGTCGCGCAGCTCCTCCAGGACACCAAGCAGCCCGGCCTTGAAGAACACCTGGGGGAGGGGCGTGGGAAGCCAGCGGGTGACCCCCAATGGCCAGCATGACCCTGTCTGTCGTGACCTCTACACCCGTGGTCAGCCCCACCTGGTGTGCCCTGACCTTGGTGTGGCCAAACTGGTACTGGATGTGGTCAATGTCCAGCGAGCCCAGCAGCTTCTCCGTCGCCTTCCTGCTGTCCACAAAGGTGTCATCTGGGATGGCGCTGGGGTTCAGGATGCGGTACCTGGGAGAGCAGGGAGGGCTGGCGAGGAGGGGCCTGGGCAGGGGAGGGAGCTGAGGCCTGCGGGGGCTGGTGGGGAAAGCAGCCGGGCTAACTTCTGGGCCCCCGGGGGCAGCAGCAGGGGCTGCAGAAGGGCCCAGGCTGAACAAGGCCATCGGCAGGGCAGGGTATCCCAACACTTGGGTTTCGGGCATATTGTGCTTAAAAACACTGGACTGTTCTATGGCATAATACCTTCACAAAAATAAAACACGTCCACGCTAAAATAGCAAATTTTACGTTACACATATTTTACCACAATTAAAAAAAAAAAAA